>PVJH01013601.1:0-59868 GCA_004026705.1 Nesogale talazaci | reverse complement strand
ATTCTAGGGTTATCTTTATTCTCTGTCAACTTTTGGAAAATGCTACTCCATTCTCTCCTCCGGGGTTTCTGCAGATAAGACTGAGCATAATCTTATTACTCATATAGATGACTGCATTTTTTTCTCTAGTTGCTGTTATGATTTTCTCCTTTTCTTCAAAGTTAGATAATATGATTTCTCTGTTCCTTTTTGTGTTTTTATTGAGATTATGTCTAATTTGTGTCCACTCTGCTTCCTGGAAGATTGTCTGGTTCTCCTTCATTAAATTGGGGAAAGTTTTCATTCAGCAATTTCTTCTCTATTTTGGCTGTTTATTTCTTCATTATTATTTCTTCTATCCCAATGATTTGACTGCTATTCCTCTTTATTGTCCTTCTCATCATTCTTATGTTTTCTTCAGCTTCTTTTCCAAAATCTAACCACTGTGAAATCACTTCAAACATATAGGACAGATCTGACTTGATCTTGTAGTTTCTGAGACTTAATTTTTAAAACATCATTTTATTGGAGGCTCATAGAACCCTTATCACAATCCATACATACATTTGCTGTATGCCGAGCACTTTTGTACATTTGTTGCCATCATCATTCTCAAAACATTTTCTTTCTACTTAAGCTTAATTTTTATGGGAGTACAAAGACTCATAATTCTTTCTCAAAGCTTCTGGTTTTGAACTACTGACCCTAAAATTAGCAGTGCAGCCTTTAAACTGTTCTTATTCCAGAAATATACCCTCACCCTTTATTGTCAGAAATCTATGTATGAATGATGTGTTTTATATATATGATGTAATAAATTTTGTATGTATGATGTAATGAAATTCCTATCCCCTTATTTTAAAAATAAAATCACTTCAGATATAGAGAATTGAGTCAGATGGCTATAGAGAAGAACTATTAATTTATGATGTTTTATATTTCAAGAGCAGTAAACTAACAATATTAATGTATGCTGCTATGAACATTTATGGAATAAGCATTTTAAAACAAAACAAATGCTAAAAATGATTCCCTAAGTTAAGATTCTGTCTCGTATAACTTAAACTGTAGGAAAAATGTATACTGACACAGTTGGGTTTTGTGTTAACTTGATTGAGGCAGGCTTTTCAGTGGTTTAGCAATTAAGACCTAACAATCCCCATGATGTAACACAATGTAATCAACTCCATAATAGGATTTTGTATAAGCACTGTGACAGTCATGTGCTTATGTTAATTTTATGATTGAAATGTAGGGGTGGAGTCCAGCCTGTTAATCTAGAGAGAGCCATTGAGTAGCCAATGAGGCCTCTATGTGGGCATGGCTTTCTCCTGAGACTTCTGGGAAATCTCGCGATATTTCCCCCATGAAGATGAGAAGCTATCTTCCCCAATTGTTGGGAGTTAGTTGGAGAGAGAATTGATCATGGGCAAGACAAGATGGCAGCATCTGAGAAGCTGGAGGAGCCAGCGGAGAGACCACACAGCTTTGCCCTGATGGAGCCAGACCTCTGAAGCTGGAATGGCATGCTGTTGATGGACCCTGAGCCCTGTAAGCAAGGAGCCATGGGGAGACCCCTGCCAGGATTCTGCACCCACTGACCTGTGACTTCATGAGTCAGAAGAAGACTTTATAGACTGACTTTGGGCACATGGGTTAATATCGGACTTATGACTTTGGACTGGACAGGGCTGGGATGCTTTCTCTATGTCCCATTCCTTTTGTATATAAACCCTTTCCTTATATTGATACACGTGTCTTTGAAATTTGTTCCTCTGGTCTACCAGAGTAGCACAAACACCTAATCAGTAGTAATATTAGAGTGGAATGACATGAAATGTCCTTACCCAGGTCATACCCCTTTTATAAATGAAAGAGAGTTTCTTCAGAGATGAGGCATATTTCTTAAATAAGGATGTTCTGAAACAGCTTGCCAGTTTTTTGCTGGGTTTGGACCCTGAATCTTAGCTCTTCAATCTAGTTCTTTGCCTTTGAGACAATGGCCTGCCAACTTGCCTGATGATCCCAGGAGCTCTTTGTCTTGCAGGAAGTATGGACAGAGTGCTCCTTCGAAACAAGAATGACAAAACTTTGTCTTAGTATCTTTAACATGTTGTCAGGAGAGACTGGTCCCTGGAGAAGGACATCATGCTCGTAAAGTAGAGAGAAAGTGAAAAAGGGGAAGGCAAGGTGCTCAAGGAGATGCATTGATAGCCTGGCAACAGCAATGGGCCCAGGTATAGGAACAATTGTGGGGACGTTGCAGGACCAGCAGTGGTTCATTTTGTTTTGCAGAGGTTTGCTATGGGTCGAAACCAACTCAATGACATCTAACAATAACAATCCCATCATTGGCTCACCTTCGGCCCTGGGTTTGACCTGAAACCTTGGATTTCTTCCTTTCTTTAGTCATAAGCCTAGCCTGCTGAACTTGAATTCATGCACCTCTGCAATTCATAGCTTACAGAGGCTGAGACAGAAATTACCAGCTACTATACCTGTGTGAATTCTTTTCTTTATATAATTTTTTTCCTTCCACTTCTCTAGATAACCCAGTCTGTCACTTACCCTGGCCTTTAATTATGTTATTCAAAGTGTAGTTTGAATTCCTAAAGTGAGCTCTAAGATCTTGTTTTTCTGTGAGAATAGTATTTTCCTTTCTATAAACCACAGCTCGCAGTCAGATGCATTCTGTCACACTCAACAATTTTTTTTTAAATAATCTGCCCTTAGACATGCCATGTCAAACAGGTATTGTATAGGTATTGTACCCACAGCATACCTTTAGACATGCCATGTCAAACAGGTATTGTAGCCTACAAAGAGAATGGAGATTAACAACAAAGGTTGACATCATTCTGTGGGTACATAAGTGAAAACAGACACATCAATATAGAATTTTTACTTGAAAAACCTAGGAGTAACTATTTTGGGAATTGTCTTTCTATTACTAAATTTCCCCTATTGCATTCTCCTTTATTTCTGTTTCCCTCTAGTGATTAGGAAGATTTACAAAAGACTTCTGGACAAGTTCTATTATCACTAAGGGAAAAACTCACAAAAACATGTGGTTTTCATTTTTTTATTTTGAAATACCTGCTATGGTTCTTTGGAACATGGAGTTCTTTGGAACATAATACCCTTATGTTCTTGAATATAAAGTCATGTATACCTCTTGCCATTAAAAGTATATCAGCTCACAGAAACCATGTTTTCTAAGGTTGTAATCTTTACAATAGTTGAATGACAGATCCTTCTCTCACATAGTACCATTAGGTCAACAACTGAGTGCTTCAGTGACTGCATGAAATAAGCTTCTGGGCTATACATAGCTTTCTGGAAAATATATAATATTACTTAAATATCTAACCAGGATCAAATGAAAATGAAAAGGTTCTTTTACATTCTTTCATTTTTAATTTGAAAAATTGTAATAGAGAGCTATTTTTAGAATTAAAATCAGAACCATGGTTTACCAAATTTTCATTGCTTTTATTAAATTAAGACATTCAAAAATAGTAGGAAGAATATAATATTGGTAGATAGTGAAACCATTTATTTTTGTATTTTTATTGTCAATGTAGTTTGGGTCTGGTATTAATTTAAAGAGATGATCTAGTTATACAAATTAAGAAAAAGTTATAATTTTAGAGTGAAGGCAAAACTTAATGATTCAATTTGGATAGTCTTTATGAGCAACTTTTGCTTTCATTTAAATAGATGTATATTAACAAAATACACAAAACATAGGAGACAAATGTTTCTTTCTGATTCTCCCATGAAACGTTGCTACAGAGTTCAGAGTGAGTAATAAACACTCTACCTCTGGAGGAAAACCCTGCCACTAGATACTTAAGTGGTGGAAATGAGGCAAGATTTTGCTATTGGAAATGATATACAAACTTTCCCTAGGACTTGGAAACATGATGACCAGTGGGGACAATGAATCTGCCAATAGCTAGAATGGCATGCAAATGTAAAATCTTTTTGATCTATGAAATAGCATGTAAGCATGAACTCTCTCTTTTTTTTTTTTTTTTGGCATCATTGTCCTCTAGTGGGAGTGGGAGGCCCAGCCTTGCTCCTGGAGAGCTGCTGCTGGATTTGAACTGCCAAGCCAGTGGACCACAGAAGCATGAACTCTTCGACTTCAAAGTCCCCAGTATTGTATTGGTGAGCACAAGACATGTAATTGTTTGTTTTAAGAACATTTGCTTGTTTATAATTTATAGGACATGATGACTTTGTATAAGGAACTATGGTAGTGCTGTGGGATAAACTTTGCACTGCTAACTGGCAAATGGGAATTACAAAGGCTCTAGGTGAAAAGTGGAATCCATATGGAATGAAGTTGATTTAAAATCTCATTCCTAAGTAATATCCTACACTAACACAAGAATATTGGGTGGTAAAGGCATAGGAGGTCTTGAAATCTACCTTTAAGTGGCAGAGATAATTAACTAAATTTCTTTGAGACACAGATTTCTTTAAATCGCCCACTATCAATGTCTTCAAAATTAAATGTAAAATGCCTGTTACATAGACCGATTATTTGGATTTTTAACTATTTGTGTTTTTAGCATTGGTTGCACATTGGGCTGTGATCTTCAAGGTTTGTTTTTCCATACCACCAGCCTCTCTGGAGCATGGGAGTAAAATGGGGACCTCGTCACCATTCAAGGCTCACAAGAGGGAAGCTTACTGTGCACGCATCGGATCCCAGTCTATTGGCTCACCTGGAGGCATAGAGCGTTTGAGCTGGAAAGGTGGGGCTGTAGTTCTACCCTGTCCTTTACAGGCTTTTGAGTCGGGATCTGCTCAAGGGCAAGAGTTTTTAAGGAGTTTTAAAAATGTTAGGCTTAGCAATGTTTTTAGAACATTTTATCTAAGAAAATTAAAATATTGGAATAAAGTGGGATTTAATATAGCCCCTTGGGTATTATTTAAATGCTATTATATTAAGAAGAAAGACAATTCTCCTATCTATTTTCGATACTTGATGGCATCTAACATCATGAGCACATATAATCTAATATTTTGTACTCATTACCTGTTTTAAGTTTTTTTTTTCCTTTGCGAAAATGTAATTTCAGTCGTCTAGGAAAGTCATGTACAGACTGAAAGATTTTAGCTAAGAATGTAACTGTGAGCCAAAGTATATAAACCTTTCAAGTCCTAACCCTAAAAGCGATCACAATTATACTTTATTTTTCCTTGTAAACAGAAGATTTTTGTTATTTGAACTTAGAACCAAGACCTATGAAGAAACAAGCCAATCATACCCATCGGTAATATAATCAATGGATAACTTTGACCATTCTTAACAAGATAGAGGTAAAATATGCCCTGTAATTCATATAGAAAAACAAAAGTTATAACAAACAAATATTAATGTGTGTCATTTATGGTGTGATGAAGTCTAAAGATTATATATCTCACAGATATTGAGAGGAACGAACAAATCTTGATGAGGGAAAGTCCAGCCAGAATATTTTTTAAAAGCAAGGATGAAGAGAATGGTCTCATGCACTTTGCAAAGGTCCTGCAGGGAGGGACCGCTCCCTAGAAAGCCCTTCATGCATGGATAAATAGAAGGTCAATCAGGAAGAAGAAGATCCACAGCCTCGACCATAGAAATGATTGTGAAGAGGGCATAGGCTCAGGGAGTGTTTTTGTTCAACAACAAGCAAATTAATAATTTAGATATAATAAACTTAAAGTAACTGGAATAATTATAAATTTTGAAATATCATGTGCAATCTCGCAAAAATCTATAAGTGAGCTTTCTGATGAGGAATATTATGGTAAAGATTCACTTTTAATCTTCCTTTAAAGAAAACTTTCCAGAAAAAAATTAGATTCAAGCTAATATATTTATTTAGATTCATAGAATATTTATGCTGGACTCTTTCTTATTAGTTGGTTGGCAAAGTAAGAGCTTGGCTATTTATGTTCATAGCTCAGCGTTCAACCACTTCACGTTTCTTCCTTGGTGTCCTTTATGCCTTTAGCGCTAAATTTGAAAAATATTAATTAAAATTGTTATATTCATTTAGGTATTACTGAACAGAGATGTAGCTATAATTCAAGGAGACAAAATGACCAAAAGCATGTTAGAACTAATCATTTTAGCAACTAAAATTATTCATTTTGATTGGGGGAAAAAAGACCTTATAAGACCCAGAATTTGTCAATATCTCAGTGAGCCAAATTAGAATATGAAAACCTAACATAATTCATGGTTAAATTTTTGATCTGTTAGAAAGTGGAGTAAAATAATTGCAACTGGATACCTGTAGAATTCTGTTAAATGCATAGACCTGCACTCAAAAATGCATACATTTTTATGACAAAATTCCAGTGCCCAGTAAAACAGTTTGATATAGATTTCTTTTTTTAAAACTATACCCTTTCTAAATGCATGGCTTAATTATTCAGGTCTTTAGATACAGTTAAAAAATAGTCCAGAATAGGTACACTTACAAAATAGTTCAAAATCCAATAAGAATTACTCCCAATCTACAGCATAAATGTCTTCTTTACTCTGCTCTCCATTTAGTAAAATGTATATCTCATTCATGAAAGAAGATATATTTCTCATTTTTAAATTTTATTAGAATTTTCTTGTAAAGGAATTTGATGAAGAATTAAATATCTTTATATTTTGACTCTCTGTACCACAGAGAGTGGTAATTAAGGTGCGTGCTTTGTAGAACTTTTCAGACACATTTATGCTTTTGTTTATTGTAATATAAAATGATCAGTATAAACAAAACCAAAAATAAAACTTATTTTAGATTTGAATATTAATATCAATATTTATTTAATAGATGTTTAAAATACATAATAAATATGCCTTACAATAATCCAGGATATATGGCATTAAAATTTTTTTTGCTGTGTTTTACTATGCCATGAATTATGTTATCTTTTCAATGTTTACACAATCTGCTATCAAATGTTTTCTGAATTTTATTTTATTAACTATTTTCCTCATAGTAGTTTATTCTTTTGTAGATTTTCACAAAAATGTGCATAAATGTGCAGTTCAAGCTTTCCAATCCACTATAGAGGATAGGAACATTTGACGTTCTCAGAAAGTAAGCTAGAACCTGGTCAAAAAAATAAGATAGTGGTCATGTTAGGTTATTATAAAAATTAAGTGAAAATTATGGACTTTAGCTTTAGAGAACAGGTTGGTTTACACTCTAGTCAAGACTTCCCTAAATGACCACATTACCTTTTCAAAAATAAAGATATGGAGGACCACATTTTGACCATTCATGAAGAAGCCGCTAAGTGTCACAACCAAAAAGATCTTTGCTTCTTTTGAAAAGGAGTATCATGTTCACATGTTTCCAGACATTAAGGAAATGGTATATATCTTCACAAATGGAACTCTGAAAATTAAGTGTCTCAAGTGTTTGTATTTTTTTAAATACAAATATATATGAATAATGACTTCTCAATGTATTGTCAATATTAAAGCTACAATGTTGAAAGCAATGTAGAGAAAATTTCTTTGGCCAGTATTTTTCCCACTAGTAGAACAAGCCTCTACACAGTACAAAGGTGACCACATTAGTCATAATGGGCAGCTGATATACACAATAGAATAGCAACCCCATGGATGTAGTAACTATAAACACAGGCAAAAAACGTATACTTCCTGTGAGAGCATGGAAGGATCTTGAGAAATACAATTCATAAATGCTTCAAGAAGAGGGTAAAGAAAATCTAAAGATTGTGATTTGATGTCCACCTAATAACTAATGGAGGAGAAATTGCTTTTAAGAGTGCTGACTGTGATAAAGGATCATTTTGAACTCAAACTCAAGGTAAAAATATCACACCAGAGAGAAAATTCATCAATGATGATATTTGTGTTCGAGATTGCAGTTGGTTTTTATATTTTTATGAAAAGTTTTATATGCAAAATTATCAGAGATTCTGTAAAAAGAGAAATCTTATAAAAATTTTGTTGCAAAAATTACCTTCTGGGAAGTGTGATATTTCACTCAGGATGTTCCTAAAGAGAAATGTCATCAATATAAAAATGAATATAGCGGGCTGAGCCCCAGTGGCATAGTGGGTGAGTGCGGGACTGCAGCTCACAGGCTTGGCAGTTCAAATCCACCAGCGGCTCTCCAGGAACAAGGCTGGGTAGCTCCCACGACCAGCAGAGGGCAGTGATGCTCCCCCCCCAAAGAAAATTAGTAGAACTTTTAATTTGCCTCTTGATCTTATCAGCCACATAATACATTCTTTCTGAAAGAAAACACTATGAAATATTAGGTATAGTTATGTATGGTTGTATATTAGTCAAACTGTGTTGCTGACATGCTCTCTCTGAGTCATTACCATGACCCTGTCGGACAATGGCATGCTCTCTCATAGGATTTCCAGTACTGACAGGATCACAAGCTTCTCCCAGGGAACAGCTGATGGGTTCACATTGCTAATCAATCAGTTAACAACTGAGGACGTAGTCACTGCCAAGTAGAGTTCCTTTCACACACTACTTCTACAAGGTACACATACAAAAGAAGGAACCGGCAGGCCATTACTGAGGGATTAGCTACGGAACACCTTGAGAATAGTGGCAGAATGCTGTCAGATAGAGTGCTGAAACATAAGCCCTTCAGGTTAGAATCACTCAAACTGTCTTGAGGGAAGAGCCGTCCGCTCAAAATAGAGAAGGCCTTAATCCTGTGAATGAAGCAAGGGTTTCAACGTTTTCACTCACTTATGCCTCATGACCCCCAATAAGAAGAAATGGTTATATGCTTCCATTAGTAATCAGAGCATGAACGATAGAAGATGTGGATCTAGGAAAAACAGCGGATAGCAAAATTAATATGGAGCTCATAAAGACAGATATTCTAGATATTAGTGAATCTGAATGGACTGCCTTTGGCCATTATCAATCAAACAATTATATGGCTTACTTTTTTGGGAATGACTCATTCAAAAGAAATGAAGGCACATTCTGTCTTCATTTTCCAAGGAACACTTAATATTGAACTTAAAGTACAATATTGTTTGCAATACAATAATATGTATATGCCTACAAAGAAAATCACCTAATATAGCTATTATTCAAATTAACAAAACAACCACTGAGACCAGTGATAAAGAAATAGAACAATTTATCAATTTCTTTGTCCTCAAATTGATCAAATCTGAAATCAAGATGTATTGATAATTATTGGTGATTAGAATAAAAAAGTTGCAATATAGGAAGAAGGTCTAGCAGTTGGAAAACATGGCCTTCCTGATTGAAATGAAGCTAGATATTGTCTGATGGATTCTTGCAAGACCAACAACTTATTGATTACAAATACCTTTTTTCATTTTTAAAACCTTTTTGCTGTATAAGGAAGCTTTATTGTTTCCATTTCGTCCACAGCTTGGGAGGGGCTCCAGGGTGGTGTTCCAGGTTCCTGCAGAAGGACTGAGGCCGGCAAGGGGAGCAGGTGGTACTCCACAGGTGGCTGGGGTGGGGGCAGACGCCTAGTCCTCTTTGAGGGTGAGCTGCTTGAAGAGATACCCTTCCATTCCACTCTGGGGCTGGCCAGCCTGCAGAGGTTGGTTAGGGGGTAGCCCATCTTCTTGAAGACTTTCACCTCCTTGTTCCAGAAGTGGTTCTCCAGAGATGGGGGGGGGGGTCTATGTGAGTAGATCCCACGTATACAGGTCAGGAAGGGCCTGGTTGAAGTTCTCCAGGGTCAGGGCAGCTTCCACAGCATCAAGGGCTCTGCCCCACTCATCTTGGGATGGCTGTGGATATCTTGAAAGAGGGTTCCAAGAGATACTGGGTGGAAGAAGGGACCCCAGCCCTCATCCTTACTGTCAATGAAGACGCGCAGTGAGAGGTAGGTGAAAGGGGCCCAGGCATATAGGTTGACCAAGGTTTGATGCCTGCCTGTGCCTCAAAGGAATAATTCTGATGGGTTTGAGAGTTCACAATTGGTCTAAGGTTTGGAGCTAAGCACACACACAATGAAACAGTGCTAACTACTCCCGAGTAAAAGGGGATGAGCAAAAAGGTGGTCCCAGAGAGTATGGCAGAAAAGAAAATTGGAGAGTGGTGAAGGCTGGAGAAAGGGAATCTCTGGGTCTGATCTGTCCAAGCACTGTTATAGTAAGACACAGACACAGGCAGACCGACTGCCAGGCATGCTTCACAAATGCCTTTCCAAACAACATAAGCAGCGAACACAAATGTGGATCTCCCCAGATGCAATATACAGAATTCTAGTCTATGACACCTTTGGAAGAGACTTTAGAGAAGTTCAATAGCATTAGCCAAAATAGGGTCAGGAGTCATCTGTGGGTGTGACCATCAACTGCTACTATGATTTTCAATCATTTGTAAAGGTTGCATATAATCAAGGACCAATAATATTAAAGGAAGATTCCATGGTGCACTCAAATTATTGATGAAAAACAAGGCACCAGGAATTTACAGAATGGCAAATGAAAATGTTTCAATTAATTGATGCAGCACTGGAAGAACTCACTGGTCTATGCCAAGAAATTTGGAAGACAGCTCCCTGGCCAGTCAACTGGAAGAGATTTATACTGGTTGAATTCCAAAGAAAGAAAACGAAATGAAATGCAGAAATTATTGACTAATTTATTCATATCACATACAAATAATTTTTTCCGAAGATAATGTAAAAAATTATTGTAGCATTTCATTGACATGGAATTGCTAGATTTTAAGCTAAATTCAGAAGAGGATTTGGAATAAAGGCTATCATGCTGGGTGTTGGCAAATAATTTCAGAAAGCTGTTTAATTGTGTGTTGTTAATTATGCAAAGACATTGGACTTTGTGGATCATAAAAATAAAATAGACATATGATTCTGAAGAATGGGGATTCCATAGCACTTAATTTTACTCATTGAGACTCTCTCCAGAGACCAAGAGGAAGTCATTTGACCAGAACGAGGGCAGACTGACATTTAAAATCAGCAAAAGTGTGTATCAGGGTTCCGTCTAACATCCAAGATGTTAGACTACATGAAGAACAGTGTTGAGGCAGGATTTGAGAACAGCACTCTGACAGCCTGTAATGTGTACGTAATAAGTTTGCTTGCATAAAGCACAGAAAGCTTGAGGCATTTATGGATGAAGATCAAAGATTGCAGCTTTTGTATGGATTACAATTCAATGTGAGGAAAAACAGCATCCTCACAACAAAATCAAATAAGTTGTATCATAATAAGCAAGATAAAATGTTGAAAATTTCAAGTATTTTATTTTACCTGGATCCATACTTAACCTCGTGAAAGACGTCATAAATAAATCAAATGAAGTATTCAGTTGGGTAAATCTGCACCCCAAGACTTAAAGTTTTAAAGAGAAAATATATTACTTTGAGGAAACTTAAATATATTAAGTTTCATGTGATCCAAACTTTGATATTTTCAGTTCTCATTTGCACAATAGATAAGGAAAGCAGGAAGAGAATGGATACATTCAAATAAAGATGTTGATGAAGAATATAAAGTACTATGAACTTCCAGAAGGCACTTTGATGGTGGAGTGGATAGCACACTGACACCCAGACTAATGTCTGGGTCAGAAGTTTGAACCAACCAATCGCTCCACGGGAGAAAGATGAAGCTTTCTACTCCTCTAAATATTTACTGTCTTAAAAGTCCACAGGTGGTGTGGTTATGTTTTGTTCTTTTGTATTCTGAAAAGTCAGAATTGGCTCAACAGCAGTGATTTGGTTTACTGGTGGACTGTCTGAAGAACAATAATTTTCCATTAGAAAAAATATGACTAAATGTTTCCTAGAAACAAGGGGTGTGGGATTCCATCTCACATACTTTGAATATGCCATCCAGATACAGGACATGGTGTGTAGCAGAGGGGAGGGTCACCACAGAAAAGGGAGGTTCTCCATTAGATTAATTGATAAAGTGGTAACAAAGGAAGTCTCAAACATAAAACCAACTGTGAGACTGGTAGAGACCAGCACAGCATTCCCTTCCATTGTCACCATGCGTATGAACCAAGTCAACGGCACACAACACATATGCAAAATCTCCACATTCCAAGATGAATTTCATTTTTTTGATGCCATGTTGTATATAGGATGTTTTCAAATGTTGATGCCTTTTAAATATTAATTAGTTCTATATATTACCTGAAATCACTGCAATCTATTCAACATTACATGTAATTAACAGTAACTTCATATTCATCAAAACGCCAATGGATGGTCTTATAAACAATTTTGCTTCCTTTATTTTTTTCACTCCAATGAACTGTGGTTTATGTATTCACTCTCAGAGAATCTATTTACCCACACAGTAAGAAAATGTTGAGCTAAAACTATTCACAACATTTTAGCTACTTGTCCTTTGTAGCTACTTGTCCTTTGTAAATAGTATCAAATGTTTATCAATTAACTGAAAAGTGATGCAACCTGAGAGAAGTCAATACAAGTCCTTTGTTTCATCACTGCAATTTTAAAAACATCGGTATTGAGTCTTAGCTCTTTTTAGTTTTTATCTTCTCTACGGAAGAATTAGAATGTTTTCATTCACAATATAAAATATTACCTCAAATGCAGAAACATCAACAGACACCTACTAGATCAGATTTTAATAATACAGGTTTTTACAAAAAAATACAGTAGAAAGAGACAAGAGATCATGATTATATAGTTAGCTTTGCTAATAAAGCAGTTGTCAGTGATAAGACAAATTTCATTGTTTTTTCTCCAAATATACATACCCAGTTATTACAATAACTAGATTACAATAATTACTACTTTAAATGAAAAGCTTAGGCATAGAGTAAGTAAGCAATTAACTTTAATCATCAGAGTTAATGAGTGGCAGTGCCAATCTTGAAATCTTCTTCCTTACCTAAAGTCCACATTCTTTATTCAATGATTTTTCAGGATTTGAAATTCTCTGAAATAGTGCTTTTGCTTGTTTGTTTTAAAATAATTTGTTTTTGTTGTAGTTCTCAAGCACACACAATTATTTTATACCAAATCCAACAGCTTCTACTCTTATAAATCATTACAATCTAATAATTGATTATGTGATTAGGTGATGCAGCTGTTTTTACCCTTCTCTTTGAGTTCTTTCTTTGCTGTAGACATAAACTTTTGCCTAGCGAATATCATTTATAAAGATCCCAGCATGGGTGGATGGGTTAAAGAAAGGGCACGAATACAACACACGCTCTCAGCTTGACTATCTGGGTAGAAGCAGAGTGGCCTATGACCAATCCATGTGCACAGGTCATTGGGCAGAGAGGTGGGTGCCTCCACATTCCAGGAACTCAGTGCAGATGGGTGAGCCTAACAGACAACTGTAAGGTTGCACTGACCGTAGAGAGGCTGGGTCTTCTTTGTGAGTTCTTGAGCTCTGTGAGTGGAATCATGATGGGTGTTGCTGAAATTAAACAATGTAAAGATAAATGAAGAAATTGGAGTACATGGGACTCGGATTAAGGAGAATTGGAACATGATGGATGAAGTGAGATAACTTTGATTTTGCAGGATAGAAAGTCTTCTGCCTGATTCTGGGAATAGGCATAGAGTTATTCCTATTAATATGCAACAGGCAATGAGAACTCCAGCGTGCTGTTTCAATATAGCCGTGCTAGGTGGGATCGTTTGGCAAGGTGCTAGTTATTGGAAGTTCTCCATTTTCACTGTTTCTATAGTTTCTCCTTAATTTCTTTAAAAAATTTTTTATATAGGGCTCATAGTAGACTCTACTACCACATCTACCTAAGGACATGTTCCCACAAGGTCGAGGTCAGATAGACCTCCATCCTCTAACATGTTTCCCCTATTCTGACATCAATTTTCTCTTGTACAACACCCTACTTCTTTGCCCGGTTCAATAATCCTTTGCAATGGCTACACAGAATTCGCAGAGAGCAATCATTATTTATAGACTTCTTAGGGAGACAATAGGTTACAAACCGTTAAATATATCATTTCTTTTGTCTGCAATGTCTCCTCCTAGCCATACTAGGAGGCATCTTTCTCTGGTCCTTGTTCTCTTGTCTATATTGGCCCATGATTTCCAACTTGCTTGGCCAAGTGTTACAAAACTCCGTTAATGCTGGTAAATGTTAAAAGAGCATCCCAATCAGCAAGCCAGTCTTATGTCTGAAAACCACTGTGTTTAACACATCCATGGCCTGGGAACCCTGCGACTTGGTCTCATGTCTTGGTGCTGCTTCTATAATGCCTCTTTATTCAAATATCTTAGTTGGGTCACTCCACTCTTGTTCTTCTTCATTGATGGTTCTGTAATTCTCTCTTTGCTTCAGAGGTGACTCAGTTTATTCACAGTGAAACAGCAAAAGTGACCAATCTTCTTCTTCGAGTCCTCAGATGGTGAGAATATAGACGAGGTCTAGAAGAGCCTCATCAAGTCATTTCACTTTTATTCAGTATTCATATCAGTGTTTTCTTCAAAATATATGTGTGCTCTATATACAGATCATCCTAATGTGGAACTGAGGATAAAGTTTTAAGTTATTGTTATGATAGGAAATCAAGTAAGCTCCAACTCACGGCAATATCATGAAGAACAGAATGAAACACTGTCCAGTCCTACTTCTTTCAGAATATCATTATTTTTGAGCCCATTTTTTGCAGTCAGCATGTAAATACATCTTGTCAAGAGTCTTCCACTTTCTCACTGTCCGACTTTACCAAAAGTTATGTTCTTTTGCAGGGATGGGCCTTTCCTGGTGACAGACCCAAAGTACAGAAGACAATGTCTCACCAAACGTACTTCTAAGTAGCATTATGTGTGCACTTCTTCCAAGACACACATAGTTGTTCTTTTGGCACTCCGTGATACTTTCCATATTTTTCACCAATATCTTAATTAAAATGCAATGGATAGAACACTGGACTTGTAATTAAAATGAATCAAATCTTCTTCCATCAGTCTTATTTAATGTTCAACTTATATATATATACACATGTATATGCATATATATCATGTACATATGGTAATTGAAAATAGCATGGCTTGAGTCAAGCTTACCTTAGTCTGCAAAGTGATATCTTTGCGTTTCAACAATCTAAAGGAGTCTTCTAGGATATTTTTCCAATACAATGTGTCATTTGGTCTCTTTTGACTCCTGGTTCTTTGAGAATTAGGTGTGAATCCAAGCAAGAAAAAAATCTTTTAAAATTAACTTTTTTTCTTTTTTAGATTATAATGCTACTTATAGGTCCAGTTATGAGAATTTTGGTTTTCTTTACACTGAGTTGTAATTCATACTGGAAACTTCAACCTTGATCTTCACCAGGAAATTCTCTAAGTCATCCTTGCTCTCAGCAAGCAAGGTTGAATCATCAGTTAATGCAGGTTGTTAATAAACTTTTCTCTAATCCAGGTGCCACATTTTTCTTCATGTGATCTAGCTCTCATTATTTGTTGGGCATTCAGATTGAATAAGACACCTCTCCTGATTTCTCAACCACACAGTATCCCTTGTTCTCTTTGCACAGCTGGCTCTGGGGCCATGTACAGGTTCCTCATAAGTACAATGAAGTGTTATGGAGTTCCTATTAATCTCAAGCTTACCAATAGTTTGCTATGAACAATAGAGTCTAATGACTTTGCATAACCAATGAAGCACAAAAGAGTGTTTTTCTGGTATTGTCTGCTTTCTGTAAATACCCATATGTCATCAACCATGACATCCTTTGTTCTGTGTTCTGAATTTGGTCTGAGTCTGTGATTTCTCAATTTATTGCTGAAACTTCTGTTGAATGATCTTTAGAAAGAAATTGCTTGCAAGGGATATTAATGCTATTTTTAATAATCGGAGCCTTCTTTTGGGTCACATTTCTTTGAAATAAGTATAAATAAGAACCTCTTCTAGTCACTTGGCTAAGTAGCTGACCTCCAATTATCTTGACTTAGGTGACTGAGTGCTCCCAGTGCTTCATCAGCCTGTTGCAACATTTCCATGAGTATCCCAACTCTTCCTAGAGCTTTGTTTTGGGCTAATACTTTCAACGCAGCATCAACTCCTTCCTTCAGCATCATTGGTCTTGCTGATATGCTGATCTGCTACCTCCTGAAATGATAGTTAGTTCTTTTGGGTAGAGTGATTGTACCTTCTTTTGATGCTTGCTGCATCATTCTATATTTTACCCATAGATTTTTTTCAATATTGCATGCAACTCAAGGCTTGAATTTTTCTTCAGTTCTTTCAGTTAAAGGTATGCTGAGTATGTTCTTCCTTTCCAATTTTCAAATTATGTGTCTTTGCACATTTCACTATAATCTTTGCCTTTGTCTTCTAAAATTGCTGTTATAAAAATTTCTGTTCAGTTCTTTGACTACCTCCCTTCCTCCCTTTGACTTAGTTACTCTATGATTGATAACAAGTTTCAGAGTCTTTTCTGACATCCTCCCTGATCTTTTCTTTTTCTCTTTGTATGATATTCTTGATGTCCTCCACAGCTCATCAAGTGTACTATGATCAAATTTATTCTTGAAATGTTCTCAAAATTCACATGGGATGAACTCAAACTCATACTTAAACTCTCGCGAACTTATTTCTATTTTACTCAAGCTCACCCTGAGCTTACATATGAGATATTGATTGTCTTACATGAAAGTTGGATATTGAATATAGAAGACAAGAGAAGAGTTGATGCATTTGAATTGTGGTTCTGGAGAAGAATATGAAAAGTCCCGTGGGAAGCTAAAAGGAAAAGCCAATGTCTCTTGGAAGAAACATGGGCAGAGTGCTCCTCCGAGGCAAGGAAGGCAAGACTTCCTCTTGCATACCGTGGACATGTTGTCAAGAGTGACATCAAGTTTGGTTTCATGGAGAGCAGCAAAAAAAGAGGAAGGCCATCAGGAATGATGAACTGACATTGTGACTGCAACAATGGGCTCAACCCAAGGAACCACCGTGAGGATGGCCCAGAAATGGACAATATTTTATTTGCATAACTTTGCTATGGATCAGGTACCTAACAACAAACAGCATTTATAGTCTTTCCCAGTTTGACCCTCACTTGTTTTCAGCTTTTGATATTGAACTTTTCAGTCATCTCACCTCACAGATATAGTCAAACAGATTTCTGTGTATTCCAACAGAAGTCCCTGGTTACAGTTGCTGTCTGGTTTGTTAAAAAAGAGTGTTGGCAAAGAAGTCATTAGTCTTGCAAAATTCATTCATGGACTCTCCAGCATCATGTCCATATTCAGGTCATATTTCCTAACTTTCCTTCCACTTTCATTCCAAATTTTGCGTTTCCATAGGCTATAATTATCGATACATCTTGATTGCTTGTTTGATAAATATTAGTCTGAGGACATTGGAAAGTGATTTCAATGTCTGCATCATTAGCTTTAGCAACTGGTGCATGCATCTAAATAACAGTGGCATTGACTGGATTTCCTCAGATAGGGAGAGGTATTTCTCTATCCAAAACAGCACTGCACTTTAGACTACACATGGAATATGTTTTGTGAAGATGAACATAATATCAATCCCACTGATAGTATAATTCCTGGGAGTATATATCATATAATTTTCTGATTCAATATGGCCCATAGCACCAGACTTCAGCTCTCTAATGTCTAGGCTATTCCTCTTTAAGTTTTCCCTTGCACTTTTGATAACTTCCAATTTTCCCAGACTCATGCTTTCTATGTGCTAACATATTATTAAGAGATGTTGCAGTTGCTGTTTTCACTTGTAGTTTTGCTATGATTTAGGAAAACTACAAATGAAGGTGCAAAAGATTTAAGTCCCAAAGGCTTTTTTCCAACCATATGATTCCAGTCAACTTTCTCTGAGAAAGCAGATCTTCCTCAGCCATAATTTGCATGGCTTCCAACACCAGGAGCCCATTTTCTGGCACAATCTCTGACAGTAATTTAAGCTGAGTGAGTCACAATCAAAAAAGTATTTGTAAGGAAATAGGAGATGAACTTGAATGGAAGGAGATAGTGAGGAAATGGATATATGTGTATACTTGAGAGATAGGTAGAAAAGAGCCAACAGATGAGAGATTAAAAAAGGAAAATGGAAAACTTATCATTCAATATCCCTTTGAGAAGCAAGTTAAAAAGCTAAATTAAAGGATCACTTTCTATCATTTATCAAAAATGATATAAGATGAATTGTATAGGTCTCTATGTCAAAGTAGGATAGGGAGATTGAAGACTCTTTGGGGAAAAATATGTCGAAATACTTCCAACAAGATTATCTAAATTATTTATGCATGTTTTGCAATTATTTAAGTTCTTATAGAAAATATGCAAATTATTATAAACAATCAACTAATAAAACAAAAACTAACTGAACAGTTTTTAGGCATTCTATAAATTTCTCATATGGAATTAATACTCATTTCCTCTTACATTCACAGAATATATTTTATATAATTTTCACATAGCCCCATTAATAAGGAGCTTTTATGTTTACCCTCTAATTTCCATCCCCCTGTCCTAATTTTGGGTGTCAATGAGGGAAGTTTTAAAATTTAAATATTTCTGTACCTTTTCAAATATTGTTTAATTAAATAATCTTGCTTCCTTTTTCCTTTCCTTCTCTTTGTTCTTTCGATATTTGTTGTTCTCACCAGTCACATGTGATGCCTGACATAGTTTTCAATGGCCAACACTACATACATTGCTTTGAATAATTCAATCAACAATATGTGTCTTTTATATTTCATAATTTTTTATTATTCAAAAATCAAATGGCTTTTAAAAATTCCATCTACTTTTAAAAAATGCCTTCAACAAACAAAAATGTATCCCCTCACAGTTTAGGAAGTGAAAAGTCTGCATGCAGGTACCATCGCCAGGGCAAGGCTCTTTCACGCTGAACTCTGTGTACGTGTTCTCCACTCACTTTTTTTCTCCCTCCACACTTCTATTGGCAAGTAATGTAAATATCACATAATTGAGAAATTCAATGAGCAATACTTCTTACTTAGATACATAGACAATGTGGGCACTCATTAAATATTTCAAAATTACCATATCATCTCTACCACTTGTATTTCTATTACCCCTTTTTGCATTGTAGACAATAAAATAACGATACTTTAGAGTTCAATTGGCAGCTATTTTCAGATATTCAAGGAATCTTACAAACACTCTTTCTTCTAAAAATCAACATGTTCTTGACTTTAACACTATGGTGGAAGTTGAATGGCTCATGGGTGGAAGCAGCTTCACAGATAGTGGCACCAGTAGCAGGGCCTGCCTTTTGCCTCTGAATTCAGTCGCCTGCCAGCGCCTTTACCACGCAGCACCACAGTCCTAAAGGCTGCCTAGTGGCTCTAATCAAAGCACTCCAGTGACCAGAGGGAAGGTAGGTGATTGTCTGCACTGCCCATTTGCCTTTACTGAGAGAGAACGAGAGAGAGAGAGAGAGAGAGAGAGAGAGAGAGAGAGAGAGAGAGAGAGAGAGAGAGACTAACTTCAGAAGGAAAATAAATAAAAAGCAAAATGGAATGTTGGCTTTTAACTAAACTGGTAAACTGTACCTCGGCCAGGACACCAGAAAGGCAACTCAAAAGAAACCAAGGGGGCTGAGCCTCCTACTCCCACCAGAAGGCAGTGATGCCCACAAAAAAAAAAAGAGATTGACTAAAAAAGAAACCAAGGGAAATCGCAGAGCAGAAGAAGTGGCCATTTTGGAACTTCCAGAGCATGATCTCACTTTGAACCCCTACCAGTGCCTCTCCTACCTAAAATACCTCATTTCACTGAAGGTGAAGTTGTTTGGGCTAAGAATAGGTTGGCGGTTTTTTTATCCAGGTAGACTAGAGAAACAAATTCACAAACTCGCATACGTACATTAGTGGCAGGATGATACACAGGAGGAATGAAACATCCTAACTCAGTCCAGCAAAAGGTCATAAATCTGATATTAGACCACATGTCTGATACTAATCTAAAAGCCCTCTTCAGATTCATGAAGCACATACAATGACACCAGGACAATTAAAGGCCAGTGGGAGTGGGTGCAGAGTCTTTTATATCCAGTGGCAGTAGAAGCATCGTAGCGCTGGGAGGGGCCTCCCCATGGCTTCCCAAGCATCTCAGCTCTGGCAGGAGTCTCCTCTTAGCTTCCCCCGCCCCAGAGGTCTGGCTTCATCAAGGTAAGCCCATGTGACTTCTCTTCCAGGACTCAGGGTCTATCAGCATGCTGCCATCTTGTCTTGTCAGTAAACAAGTCTACCAGGGACAGAGGCTATAGTCTTTAATTTCCATGGGGAAAATATCACGAGATTTCCCAGAATTCTCAGAGAAAGCCATGCCCACACAGAGGTCTCATTGGCATTCTCCAGATTGACAGAATAGACTCTACCCCTACACTCTTAATCAAGTTGACACCAGAGTACATGACTGCCACAGCAGTAGAGTAAGGCACAGAATGGGGGGCAAAGGAAAAATTACACCATGCTGATAGGCCTCAAAGTTCAGGACAGGCTGAAAGAATGAACAGAACCTTAAAGGAAATCTTGGCTGCATTAGTATTAAAAACAGGGACAGCTTGGCCATCTGCACTTCCATTTGTTTTATTCAGAGCAAGGCACAGTCTATATGAAACAAGTTCTACCCCTTATGAAATTATGATTGGAAGACTACCTCCCTTGGTGTGTAAAATCCAACACTTAAAACAAGCTGGAGTACATCACCAAAAATTACTTGCGTCCATACAGACGTTCCAGGTGGCACAGTGCTGGGTGTGTAAAGCATGCTGCCCCTTACCCAGCTGAGCACCTTCATTGGTTCCAGCCCAGAGACTTGGTATTGGTCAAGTGGCATACTATAACTGGACTTACCCCAAGGTGGAAGGGACCCTTTCCTGTTGGTCCCACCACACCTATAACTGGAAAGGTTAGATGGAGTCACCCCATGGTCCACCACCAGAGGAGGCAGAATGTCAAGTTTCCAAAAGTCCAAACCAACCTATCAAGTTAAGACTGTCCCCTTTCCCCAAATGTTCTTTATGTGTGTACATTGGCCATGAGGCAACTACTGGAAAATCTCCTCCCCGGCATTTTTGTGGATGGTTAATGAAGGAGCAACAGGCCAAGGAACTCTTAACTTGGAGTCAACAACCTAAGCCTTTCAGTTTAAAGTACACTACAAAGGGTCACAAGTATATGTTTAGGCTCCCTTGGGAATGCAGTTTTCTTGCCCTTTTGGCCTTACCTGCTTATCTACCAATGTGTTTAATACCTTAAAAAATTAAAAATAAACCCAGGACTTTGAGTCTTAGCACATTTGTTGCCTTATATTGCTATATAAGAAGGGGACAAACTTTTAATCCTAATAACTGCTTCTCAACACCCTAGACACAAATGAGCACTTATATTAATCCTCTTTTTAATAAGGCTATAGCAGGTCCTGCAGCCACAGGTATCTCTGCACTCATTAACCAAGATTAAGGCCTGATAGGCCTCTCCCGCCTTATCGATACTGACATTTGCAGACTAGAAACTTCCATTCTAAGATTTTCAGAGCAGATGGAGCCTTGGCTGAGGTGGCCTTACAAAACATCTGAGGGTAGGATTTATTGTTCCTTAAACATAGTGGGTTATGTGCTGCTGTTGGAGAAGGATGCTGCTTTTATGCAAAAAAAGGCAAAATAAAACAAAACTGGGATTGTGCAAGGAGCTCACTTTGTGTTGCAAAAGGCAACAAAAAATGGAATCTATAAGCAACTGGTATCAGAAATTATTTAATTGGTCTCCCTGGGTCACTACCTTAATTTCTAGCTTTACTGGTCCCCTATTATTTTTAATACTACAACTTTTTATTGGACCATGCATTAATAATGCTTGGGTAAAATCAATCCCAAACTCTTTGGGGCCATCAAGCTTATCGTGCTATAAACCCAATATGCAACTCCAAATCTGGAATATATTGTTGATGGATCAACTATTTGAGACCCAAATAAAAAACTACTTGATTCCCCAAACTCCATTTTGGTGACAGTTAAGTTACCAACCCTCCTTATCCTCCCTTGCTGTCATTGTCCCTAGAATATACTCTGTGCATCTGAAACCAGGATGCTATTCAAAGTGGAAAAATTAGTTGCTACTCGTATTTCTTTAATGCTTGCTTGCTTCATAGGAAAGTCCCTACATGATATTTTGCCTTTAAAATCTTGTTTGTAACTGCTTTCTGGACCGCAGCTGAGAAGAACTCTTTCATAACCCCTGCAGTCGGCTGGCCTAAGTAAAGACTCCAGTTTTGTTGGACATCATAGTGGTCATCTTTCATCTGAACCTACTATAATTTGACTCACCACTTATTCTCTATTGTACCTCAGGACAAAATACTAAGGTCATAAAATATCATTCTGGTTACCATTTATTTTGCTCTAAATAGCAGGTCTCTTGGCCAACTGTTTGACTAAGCCACCTAATAGCATACTTTTCTTCATTTCCATGTGATATATGTATTGATATCTAATTTTATTATTTTATTATTTATCAATATCAGTGAACATCATTCCATAATAATACCTTCTACCATCATCAGAAATGTATTGCATAGGACATTCACTCTATTGAATTGATTATCTAAAGAAACAAATTAGTACTTGAAGAAGCAAATAGTTTCTTTCTCTGCAGATGTATGGATAGATAGGCAGGTGTGATATATATTGACAGATATGGGCTATTTATCTATATCTATCCATCCATATATATGGAGAGAGATATTTGTATCAAGAAAATTATTCACAAAATTGTAGGCATAAGTAAATCTAGTCTTTTATTAGTCCACGAGGTCAGGTGTTAAACCGGGCTTTTCTCCTGACTCATAACAGTAGGCACTAATGAATCCGGAAAGAGGAATATGAAACAAGGAGACCACAGGAAGATGGATGAGGAGGCAAATAATCCAAGGTTAGCAAGACAGAGGACAAGCAATTGATGGTTCCCAGGTTCAGCTGGCATTACTGCAGACCAGTGGTCCAAGTCCAAAGAAAAGGACTGTGAGCCCAAGGCAGGATCCAGGTCCAGCAAGAAGTAAGCAAATTTCCAGTGCACTCTGATAGAATGACTGCTCAAAGCAGTTCCCATTAGGAAGGTTATCACATTGTTTTAGGTAGCATCAGGAGGACTGCTAGGCCTTACCGTGGAAAACTGCTGTGAATCAGTCGTGTGGATATGAAATCTAACTACTGCAGTCACTAGTCAGATGTAAGAAGCTGATTCCTCTCTCACCAGGATATCCTCTAGTGCTTTGTTAGTTTTGTTACCTCTTTTGATGTATGTTACAACTTTATATAGCATATTAACTATACCATGTTCACATCTTGGAGCTGTTTGATTCGTCTACTTCCTGCTAAAATGATTCTGGTATTTTCATTGCATTTTTTGTTGGTTGCTTTCTTCAAACTGCTAAGATCTTTTTCAGCAGCTTGATTGCACTGTCTTGCTAAGTCATTGCCGGTATGTTAAACCTGCTTCATGGGAAGCACTGCCATATCAATAAAAATATCTTCATTTAATTCTCTGTTCCACTACAGCAGGGGTGCTCAATATGTCAATCATGATCTACTAGTTGATTGCAAATGTAGTGTAGGTACATTGCATGGCATTAAAAAAATAGACCTAAGCCTATCATCAATTGTGTCACTTAATTGATATACAGTGTAGCAAATCAGATGCAGTCTTACATGTCAAACACCTGTGCAATTAACTGTGCTAAGTGCAACAACAAAACTGACAAGCTAAGTTATTGCCAATTTTTAGACCTTGGATTTTTTTCTCTTAAACATAAGAAAGGGTATTAAAATGAGTGGGGAAGCTGGACCAAGTAAGAAGACAAAAACATATCACTTTCATACGGAATGGGAAATTTTGACACTACAAGCTGATATTCAGCTGAAGTCCAGAGATGGTATGAACAGTTCTGGAACTTACTCGCAGTGGGAAAATCCTCAAACATGAGAAAATGTACTACCTCCTTGACTGCATTACTTGGCTCTACTTATTTATGTGAGTCAGCCTTTTCCCACATAAAGGTCATGGAGTCCAAGAAGCATTCCACCACGACCATCATTTAGAAGTATGCTTCAGGTTGACTGTCAGCAGATACTGTCTGGAATATGTATCTTTGGCTCATTCCATTTAGTGAAAGTCATCAGAGTAAACTCAAATAATTACAAAAAATGTATGCAGTCAATTGTGCTGTGTGTTTTTTTTGTGTGTGTTTGTTGTACAATATGGATTCCTACAGTTAGGTAAGGTAAATAAACATACATTGCAGATATTAAAAATTTAATGTAATTATGAATAAATGTACTAAATAAATAAAAATAAATATATATTTTACATTTTTTTTAGTTGGTAAATAGTTTTATAAGTAACTTACATACTGAAAAAGATTGAGCACCCACTACAGAATTACCTGAATCTTGGATGAGTTGTGAAGACAGAGCTACCATATTGAATAAGTATTGAAGCTCCTTCAAAGTGTAGCCCCTTTCCCATTTTAGCAATCCCCAATTTTTCTGTCAAGTTATGTTGTAATTTAACCTTAGTTATCATCAGGTGCCTTGTTGTTGTGGTTGTGTTAGTTCAAGTAGAATAGAGAAACAAATTCATAGACACACATGTGGCTATAATCATAAGGTTTATATACAAAAGGAATGGAACATTGAGAAAGCATCCCAACCCATCCCAGTTCAAAGTCATAAGTCCGATATTAGCCCATATGTCTGATACCAGTCTATAAAGTCTCCTTCCAACTCACGAAGTCACAGGCCAGTGGGTGCAGAATCCCGGCACTGGCAGGGGTCTCCCCATGTCTCCTCACTTCCAGAGCTCAGGGTTCATCAACAGCATCCAGTGATGATAGGGGCAACTCAGTGCTGGTGGGGGTCTCCACATGGCTTCTCCAGCTTCAGAGGTCTGGTTCCATCAGGACAGAGCCATGTGGCTTCTCCTCTGGCTCCTCCGGCTCCTGGGATGCTGCCATCTTGTCTTGTCCATAGTTTGTTGTTTCAAAGACTGACTCCCAACAACTGGGGGGATGGCTTCTCATCCCCACAATGGAAATATTGCGAGATTTCCTAGATGTCTCAGGAGAAAGCCATGCCCACACAAAGACCTCATTGGCTACTCAACTTGGCTATCTCCAGATTAACAGGTTAGACTCCACTCCCACATCTCAATGATAAAATTGATATATCAAATACATGACCAGCACAGTGGTTGTTTCAAATGTGGCGGCTAATGTTAGGGAGAATAGTATAGAGAAAAGGGTGTCCATTGAGCATGATTGGAAGTTCTCACTATCAGCCAGGAAAGGGTGGTACATGCGTATGTTCAGAGATTTGAGCTTTGGCCAAGAGGCCTGCACCCAGGTTGACCTACCTAGGCCAGGTGGATTCAATTCAACCAATGGAGTTGACCAAGGTCCCCTACCACACCTCCCCACCAAAGAATTCAAAAGGCCAAAGGTTTGGCTCTGGGGCTCTTTCCCAGTGATTGTGATACAATGTAGCACAGCTGTGACTTTCTGAGCTGCTTTCCTAATGGCAGACTGGGGTGAGGGACCCTGTGGGTTTCCTTGTAAGCATGAAGCCCACTTGGATCACAAATCAGGCTTCAGTGTGAATTCTTTCTCACATGGAGCCAAGCACCAAGGTATAGATCTCTTCTCAAGAGACACCTAACACTAACAGGAAGGTCAACAATTCCAAGTCAGCCATTTCACAGGAGAAAGATGAGGCGTGGGTCACAAATGTGTGGGTTTTTGTTTTGTTTTTAATTACACTGGTAGTAAGCAAGCAAGGTAGGTAGACCCTTAGGATCTCAATGTCTTTCAGACATGGGAAGAGTGACTCAGTTCAGTTTTAATCAATAGAAAGGTTATTACTCTGCAGACACAAAATGTCTGCAATTATGGTTTTAAATTATCATGTTAAAGTTTCTCTAGTAACATCATCTGATCCACATGAAAAAAAAACAACAAGATTTTCCACTTCTGAGAAGAGGAAGCTCAGGAGTGAGGAGAGGAAACGATCATCAAGTACAGGGAGGACTTGATACAGAGCTGCTCAAGGGAAGAGAGGTGCTGTAGATGGGGGAAGGAAGGTGACTAGATGTCCCGCTTTTTAACAATTTAACAATGTCCAGCGGCATTTTAAAATTAAAATAAATATATTACAAGATTACTTTGCATTCTATGAAAATTTTTGTTGCACCACATTTTAAATCGAGAACACCCTCCCCACCCCACCCCTGTCAATGGTGTCCCACTTAAAATCTGGTCACTGGGACCAGTAGGTGAGGCAGATATCTGGTGGGCAGAATGGACATATGGCATTACGGGTGTCCCAGGGAAGCTGGGATACTGAGTTCTGATACTAGCATGCTCCAAGGTTACACTGGGGCGAGTCCATGCAGGAATCCCACTGGGGAACTGGACTCTAACGCAGACTCACCTGGGGCCCGAGGACGTTAAGCCAGGTAACCCCTGGTGTCTGAAGTCCCAGAAGACCAGCTGTGCCAGCAGTGGTGCGCTGTCATTGGTGGGCAAACAAGACCAAGTTCTGTCAGCACCCTGTAAACTTGTATTGAGAGGCATACTATTCCGGTGACCCTGTGGGACCATTCTGCTGTCCTTTGCTTATGCTTGTGTCCATTGGGCAATGTCTCAGTGGTTCGCTGCATTGTTGTGCACCCCCTTGGAGCTTGGTTATTTGTTTCTCTGTTTTGTTTGTTTTTTGTTTTTTTTTGGTAAATGAAATCCAGGGAACCTATAGGGAAAGAAAACATTGATGGGTAGGAGAAGAGGCGAATCCACAATGGGGGAAGGACATGCCCTATGCCTGTGGAGGTGAGAGCACAGTTCCCCCTTGGTATGTGTGCATCATTGAACTATTCAATTCTATGACATGTGCCACTAAAATTGTTTTTTTTTTAAAAAAAAGCTAATTATAAATCAATAAGGAAATGTTCAGTAGAGTGGCAGTCTTGGAAGCACACAAGGGAAGATGACCCTCTCCTCTAGAGTTTATCCAATGGTAGTGTTGTTGTTTGTTTGTTTTTATTTTGAGGACATCAACTTTGAGGTCCTCATTCTGTCTTAGAATTTCATTTCAAACTGCTGATTTTGGCATAGCAGTGTTGTCAGAGTGAAGACATGAACTTTCCTTAATACTCTTCACCTTTTTTAACAGAAAATGAGATTAATGCTCAGAATTGTATGAGGTAAGCATTCTCCATCATATGCTACCTGAGAGCTTTACACCTTTTCCTAAAAGTGCTTAATTTCTCTTCCCTTTCTCCAGTGCCCCTAATGGTTTAAGCAAGAAACATCTAATTTCATATTATTTTAATATACTTTCAACATCCCTCTTCAACAGTGGAGACTGCAAGCGAAATCTCTCCTACTGTCATCCCACCCGTTTTCTGTCACCAAGTGTCCGTCACTATGTGACTATCACATGCTGAGCAATTAGTCAAAACCCTCTGACATGGTGAGGACTGGACTAGTGACAAGACAAGTTGCATTCAAAGTCTTCTTTGTTAGATGACTTTAGCACAAGTTGTCTTAGGTCAGATTTTCTGGGAGTCATCTTTGATATCAGAATATGATGGCAGAAAATCCATTGAGGAGTGTTCTGTGGATACATGGGAAGAAGCAGATAGGAGAGAAGGAAGTTGACAGTGACACCGCTGCAACAGAGGCTGGAGCCAACCCCATATAAAATCGTAGCTCGATCCTCTTAAATTTTGTCTAGAATTAAGGCATAAACTGTGTATGGAATTAGAAACTGCCTATATAAGTTTGCTCTCAGATAAAAGACACAACATTGTGCAAAATGCTATTTGTCACAAGGAAATGTCTGAGTAGTGTTTAAGCAATTTGGAACTGCTTGCTTCCATGTGTAGCTGAAGGATGTGTGTTAGTGTGGGTAGACTAAAGGAATAAATTTATAGATTTGCATATGGATATAAGGGAAAGGTTTATATATAAGAGGAACAGGACACTAAGGAAGCATCCCAACCCAGTCCAGTTCAAAGTCATAAGTCTGATATTGTACATATGCCCGATACCAGTCTATAATGTCTCCTTCTGACTCATGAAGTCACAGGTCAGTGGGTACAAAATCCCAGAGCTGGCAGGGGTCTCCCCATGGCTCCTTGCTTCCAGGGCCCAGGGTTCATCAATAGCATCCAGTGGTGGCAGAAGAAACTCATCGTTGGCAGGGGTCTCCACGTGGCCTCTGCAGGTTCAGAGGTCTGTGGCTCCATCAGGGCCAAGCCGTATGGCTTCTCTGGCTACTCAGACACTGCCATCTTGTCTTGTCCATGATTAATCATCTCTGAGACAAACTCCCAACAACTGGAGAAGATAGCTTCTGATCTTTATGAGGGAAATCTCGTGAGATTTCCCAGATGGATCAAGAGAAAGCCATACCCACATAGAGGCCTCATTGGCTACTCAATGGCGATGTCCAGATTAACAGGCTAGACTCCACCCCTACATCTCAATCATAAAATTAATATAAGCACATGTCCATCACAGGATGGAAGTATCTACTAAGAGGAAAGGTCCATATGGTATCTATGATGCCACAGCTGCCACAGCATCTATAGCTTGCAGAAATCCTAAGGGAAAAAAAAAAGAGAAAACAAAAAAAATAATAACTTTAGTGTGGGACTATAACAAGATTTCTCCCGAGTTGTTTCCCCAAAATATATGCCAAATTGAGCTGCTTTCTACACATCACAAATGACTAAACACTTGGAGGTAGACCAGAGGTTATTCTCCCTAGAGGTTAACAGCTATCTAAACCAATCAGACCGTATAGTTTCTCCCACTCTCAGTCGGGTCCACTCTCTTCTCATAGGTATAGTAGTAGACTGCTTCCTTGTAGGAGCCCAGGGAGGTCAAGTCCACCCAAGTATGATCAAGGTTAGGTTGCAATCATGAATCTAGGTTCTGCCTCTCTTGTCACATGTATGCCCCTAACTTGTCCCCTTTTCCTTTTATGCTTATACCCTTCCTCTGATGTGTATGCCTATTGTATAGCTCCTTCTTGTAATGTGTGGTTATCTGTAATCACAACCCAAAAATTGATATTAACCTTGGTGAGCGATAAATTTTCTCTCTCCAGCTTTCGGTTTCCTGGCCCCACTTTGTGTGGACCTGGCGAATGAGATCATGGCTGTCTGGGAGACAAGCATGCTACCATGAAATGTGTCTGACTCCATTATTTCATTCTCTCTTTTAGCTATCATAATATCTATGACTTTACTATAATATTTCCTTATGACTGCTGTAAGATTGCACGTACTGAACCCCTGATGATAGAGGCTGGCTAGTGTTAGGGGCTGGCTCCCCTGACGCTTTAGAATTATCAATGTGATACAGTGCCTCTGTCTACTTCATGATTCATGAGAAGTGTCAGAGCCTTCTTCTAAGATCAGTTAATAAGTGTGCTGAGCCCCGGGGGCATAGTGGTTGTGTGCGGGACTGCGGCTCACTGGGATGGAGGTTCAATTCCTGCTCCTCAGGGGCAAAGGCTGGGCCTCCTACTCCCACCATCAGAGGGCAGTGATGCCTAAAAAACTAAAAAAAAAAAAAGATCCTTTAATAAGCAATCTGATGCTCAGAAAGTAGGTTTAGTAAGTGTGGTGAGAGGACAAAACCTGATGCACATCTTTCCTAATTTTAAACTACACCGTATTTCCTGGCTCTGTTTGCACAACTGCCTGAGGATCCATGTAAAGTTCTCATCTGAGCAAAGAGCAATGTTCTGGAATGCTCATTCATCTTAAGATTTTCCATAGATTTTTTGAAACAAATATCCATAGTACAATCAGCTGAACATGCAAAATTAAAAGCAGTTTTTCTGTAATTCACTCTGTTGTGTCTTCAAAGAAGTGTGGTCAGAATATTCATTCGAAGCAAGGATGGCAAGACTTTGTCTCATGCTTTGAACATATTCTGCTTTATACCTTGAATACCATGCTTGCTTATGAAGAGTGGCAACAGCAAAGAGGTAAACCAGGAATTCTACAGATTGATGCAGCGCTATAGTAAAACATCTGGGCTTAAAGAGAACAGAAGCTGTGAAGGTGGCACAAGACTAGACCATGTATTCCTCTGTCCTACACAAGGTCATTATGAATGAGAACTACTCCAGAGCACAGAAAATAGTCACATGTGGAGAATACATGGTGTGTTCATCCATGTAGACTAGAGAAACAAATTCATAGACTCCCATATGGATATAGGGGAATGGTTTATATACAAAAGAAATGGAACATTGTGAAAGCATCCCAACGCAGTCTAGTTCAAAGTCATAAGTCCAATATTAGCCCATATGCCCAAAACCAGTCTATAATGTCTCCGTCCGACTCACGAAGTCACAGGCCAGTGGGTGCAGAATCATGGCGCTGGCTCAACGCTTCCAGGACTCAGAGTCCATCAACAGCATCCAGTGGTGATAGGAGCAACTCAGTGCTGGTGGGGGTCTCCATGTGGCTGCTCCAGTTTCAGAGGTCTTGTTCCATTAGGGTAAAGCTGTATGGTTTCTCCTCTGGCTCCTCCAGTTTCTGGAATGCTGCCATCTTGTCTTACCCATAGTTTGTTGTTTCAAACACTGACTCCCAACAACTGGGGCAATGGCTTCTCATTCCCATGATGGAAATATCACGAGATTTCCCAGATGTCTCAGGAGAAAGCCATGCCCACACAAAGGCTTCATTGGCTACTCAATTGCTATCTCCAGATTTACAGACGAGACTCCACCCCTACATCCCAATCATGAAATTGACACACATGGCTAAGAAGAGCTTTTCTTGAGAACAAAACGTAGTAAAAGTGATACTTAGCCCTACACATGCTATACAAGGCTTAAGCCTAAAAAGAGGTTATAGTACCTTATTCAGGCCTATACCTAAGGTGGAAAACAACCTTTAATATCCAGAGTAGTGTCATCTTTGACCCATTGCATGAAGCTTCAACTGAAATAAAACTGGTATAGTTATTAGGAGCAAGTTTTAAGAAGATATTAATACAGGAGATACTTAGTCATTTGACAAAAATCTATGTCTCAATCTCTTAATTTAATAAAAATTAGATTTTAATTAGAATAACCATTGGCATGTAGGTTGTGCAGGATTTTCAAAACCGAAAAACTAAAGAAAACAGCATAAATCATTACTTTTGGTTTAAGTAGTTCATGTATTAATTGTGATAACCAAGAATTTGTGGAACAGATTACAGAGTATGACACATACTTAAAATGCAAGTTTTGCTATATCTGAAGGATATTTTTGGTAGAAGTAGAATATATTTCAAGAGACTTGCAAATAATTTTTTCTCATTAGTCTTGGTCTAAAAATTCATTCACATAAAAGAACATATAATAACATGAGAAGTTTGAAGTCAAGTGGAAATTGAGGGGGAAAGTATTGGGCTACTAAAGTAAAATGAAGAATTTGTTTCATTCAAATCATTGCATATAGGTCATATCATGTCAGTGTCATGAAAAGAGATAGTCATATTTACCCTAACATAAAGAAATTGAGTACCCAAATTAAAACCTACATCTATAGTCATGCTATAATAGGAGACTAGGAGTCTTCTTTTCTTTCTCATTTTGATTTTTATCATTCACTATCCCTAAAATTTGGGATCTACAGTTATAGGTCTAAGTGTAACATAATCAATGATGTTGCCCATTGGTAATGCATGGGTTGCTGAGAGAGGTATGGAAGGATCAAATGGGTCTCCAGACTTTCATATAGAGAAGTGCTTTGTGTGAACTTTTGTCTCCTTCATATATTGGATTTCTAACGATGTTTAAAGAAAGGGTAATATAGCTAGTTTTTAATGGTATTTCTAGGCACTCACTTTGTGCATCATGAAATTAATGTTGAAAGAGGTGACTTAGCTTAGGACATGTAGTTGATTTATTATATTCTCATTTGTAGCTCTCCCCCCACAAAAGGAGGAATCAAGATTTACCATAAGATAAATACAAAATAGAAATAAATATAAGATTGATGAAGAAATTCAGTCAAATAAATTATGGGGATAGAAAGTGTCAAACCAACTAAAAGCAACATCACTGTCATTGAGTTCATTACTATCCAGTGACCCTGTAGAACATGGTAGAACTTCTCTGGTGGTTTTCCAAGACTGAAGCCATATGCAGGACAAGAAAGCTATCTTTTCTACCTCAGATCATCTGGTGTTTTCAGATTGGTTATGAGCTTAACTGTGTCACTATGCCACTAAAGCTCCTTGGAAAGTTCAAATGGATATCCAAAAAACATATAAGATAGGCTATGTAATCCCATTTTGCTTCCCTGTCACCCTTTACCCATGCTATCTCTAGGAGTATAATCCTGCATCTCTCACTAAGGATGTCTTTACTGTGAAAGTCAAGTTGATTTCAACTCACAGCCAATCTATGTGTAGCAGAAGGAAGCAATTACTGGCCCTGCACCATCCTCACCACTGTGTTTATGTGTGAGTCTACTGTTTCAGACACTATGCCAATTCATCCCAGTAAAGGTCTTTCTATTTTTCCTGCCTTTCTACTTTGCTAACTATGATGTCTTTCTCCAGGGACCAGAATCTACTGACAATATGTCCCAAGTATGTGAGACAAAGTCTCATCATCTTTGCCTCTAAGGAGCATTCTAGTTGTACTCTTCCAAGAAAAATGTGTTATTTTGGTAGTCCATGGTACTTTCAATATTCTTCACCAGCATGATAAATCAAATGAGTTGATTCCTCTTTTGTCTTCCTTACTCCACACCCAACTTGGGAATGCACACGAGACTATTGAAAATGTCATGTCTTTCGTCAGGCACATGTAATCCTCAAAGAAGCATCCTTGCTTTTCAACACTTTAAAGAGGTCTCCTGCAGATTTACCCAATGAAATGCATTGTTTGATATCTTGACTGCTGAGTTCATGAACATTGATTGTGGATCCAAGCGAGACAAAATCCTTGATAATGTAAATCTTTTCTATATTCAGGAACCATTTATATTAAGTTCAGAAATGGGTTATTAGATTATGTTGACTTTAATGCTATGGATGTTATTATAAATAAATATTTTGACTTATTTTTAATTTTTTTGAACTTTTTTTCATTAAATTTTTCATTAAATCTAATATTATGGTCTAAATTTAAAATTCAAAGGTGATTACAGTTTTGTGAAATATATTTATCAAAGTACATGCTATGAGTGAATTGTGTTCACCTAAAAATATGTTTTGCAAATTCTACCCTGTATGCCTCTGGTTATATTCTTGTTTTAGAGAGAATTGTTTTTGTTATGTTAATAGAACATTATTGGAGGGTGTGTCTTGAGTTAAATCTCACAAAATATAAAATGATTGATTGAAGAAGCACAGACTGAGGATGAGCCTCACCAAAGGGTCAAGGAATACTTTTAGAAACTGAAGATACATGGATCTTTGACAAACCAATGTAGAGAGGAAGCCCTCCAACGAGAGGTCCAAATCAAGCCAAACTCTTTACCAAAGAGTCTATTCTGAGGTCATAAATTTGTTTGGAAGCAGACAGTCTGATCATTGTTCCTTCAAGGTTGCTGATGGGTCAAACCATCTTGAGGCTAGCAGTACCATGCTTACCTGCCACAACCATCAGGATCCTTTAGAGTAAGCAGCCGGAATTCCGACTTTGAGAGAAAATACATTTCTGTTTGTTAATGTAATCTACTTGAGATATTCCTGTTAGAAGAATTCTAGGTAACTGAATGCATTATGAAACTGAAAGTACCCAATCTAAATCAAACAATTATTTTATTAAGTTCTATCTAGTTTTAAAAATAAGCACAAGCAAAGAAAACATAGCATGCAGCAATTTATATATATATATATATATTCTCTATATACACATGGATGTGTGTATATGTGCATATACATGATAAATAGATAGAAATAAAAGAAAATATATCAGTTGGTCCCACAGAAAAATAGCAAGAAAAGTCTTTCTTGGTTTCAGACAGCTTTCAATGTCAAATTCCAGGCAAGAATTCTGACTTTAGGGTACCTAGAAAATACCTGACTTAATTGAATTAAGTTGTCAGATAATTAACTAAATGCAAAATTTTAAAAAAAGCAAGACGTGCAAATAAACCCGTATATAATACTCATGTTGTAAAAGCTTTCTTGAATTATTATTAAATTGAATAAGTGAATCTGTGGAGACAAAAAGAAAGAGAGTCAACTAAAGTGACTACATTTTTTTAAATGTTTGAAATAACGACAAGACGTATTCAAGATTTCTAAGAGAACAATATATCCCCTGGGTATAAAAAAAGTTTGTGCAATAGAGTGAGCATTATTCTTAGGTATATATATCCCATGATGAAGATAACAGTGAGCTTCACAGGATTACATTTATTTAACTTCTTAATATAGACCAGTCACTGATAGGAAAAGGAAAATTAATAAAGCTAGCTCAGAGTGGGTGTTTGTGGTAAAGTGAAATATCTTTACATGGCTTTCTTATTCATTTCTTTCTAACTCCCATTGGATACTTTTGTTTGACCATGCAAATAAGGATTAGAGGACTCTAGCTTGGGTATTGTTTAGTGTTGCCATTCTCCTTGCTGTAAGAGAGCCATGTCAGAATCAGGAAGGGAGAAGATATTGGAACTATCAAGAAAGAATAGTCATTAATGGAGCACATATGAGGTTGTGTACATGCTGATGGAGGCATCAGAAATATTAGGGCCTACACTCCTGAGAGCAGAGAAGACATTGACACTGTGGGGCAGAGCAGTGGGGAGGTTTTTGAGTGTACAGAAGAAGGCAGAAGTCAAAGTTCAATGTTGCTAAGAAGCCAAGGACCAGCGGGAACCACTTTCTGTTGGGGATCAAAGACTCTATCGATGTTTTCTATTAATTTCCCTAATAAACTGTTATACTTGCCATCAATTATGAATTCTGTGTGGATATTGCAACAGATTATTGAAAACCACAGAGAAAAAAAAGGAATCATCTGTGTCACAATGAGGTAAAAGGTGAACAGATGGTAGGCATGTCTTGTCTGCCCTGTGCTTTGCAGCAACCTGCCTTGGAAGAGTATGGAGATGGGGTTTCCGCCTTCTTTCAGCAGCCAGAAGAGGTCAGATGTGCCCCCACGTTGTTTTCTTAGTGGCAGTCAGCCTGATGAGCTGCCCCTGATTACACAATGGCTTTGTTGTTGAGCTCCTAACCCCAAGCTCAGCAGTTGACAACTACTCACTTCTGCACAAGAGAAAGATGAGTCTTTCTGACCTTGGATAAATTTACAGCCACAGCACGCCAAAGGAGCAGTTGTTTTCTGTGCTACAGGCTCACTGGGTCTCAGAATCAAGTCAAGACCATGGTGTTCAGGGTTGAATTAATCATGGGGTTATGGGAGACTACATCCCACCAACCTCTTATTTTGTGGGAGGTCTTTCTTGCCCTCTAAATATTTGACCTGCAATTCTCATTGATAATATGTGTGTGATCCAGTTATGAAGAGAGAAATTTGTAGTACACCTCTGGAAATTGTTGTGATAAGTTCCCCCTGCATTCTTAATTATTCTCTACTCCCTTACAAATAGCCAAGCAGCTGAACTAAAGTCTCCACCTGAGGGAATTTCAATTAAGGAGAAAAGGTTGCCTTGGATTAGCAGTTTAATTAAAATAATATTTCTATTTAGAGAAAAGGAACCACAGTCATTATTTTGTTCTTTAAAGCAGCTCATAAAATTATCCATTTCCCAGTGATCATTGCAGTGTTTTATAATAAAGGAAGTGCGGGCCCCTCTTTATCAGCCAGCCCATCTCTCTGCCAGCCCTTTTCTCGATGTCTCCCCATTCAGATAGTTTGATTTGTGAAGGGGTACATCATAGGTGCTGTGAGACTAGAGTCAGAACTCAACTGTGAGTTTGGGCTTTTATAAAGTGTCCTCCAGTAAAGGAAATCTGAGGGGCCGTGGAGAAAGCATTCAACTGCTAACTGCAACCTCTATGAGTCAAGCCCACAGCTACTCCCCAAGAAAAAGGGGAGGGTTTTTGTTCCATAATTTACAGTCTCGGAGATTCTACATAGTATCACTCTGAAATCTGAAAAAATGAATTGATGAGAAAGAAGCCAGGAAAGATGTATGGAGGAATTTGTTTCCCTCAAGAAAGGCACCTGCTCATTCTCCAAAGTAGTTCTAGTCTTAGAATTTGATGGAGAAATTAATACTTTTCCCCCTGTGCATACCCAATCTTGTTCTTGCCATCTCCCCATCCTCACACAACATTGCTTAAAAAAAACTTTAAAGGAAATAATATTGAGTCCCTTGGGAATGCCAAAACTGTGACCTTCATGTGGTGCACATCAAAGACAGCACAAAGCTTCAGGTAGGTATTGGTGTTGTTGTTAAATGCCCTTGAGTAGACCCTGACTCATAGTAACCCTTTGCACAATAGACATAACCCTACCTGGTCCTGCATTAGCCTCACTACTGAGCCCATTGTTACAGCCAGTGTCAATTCATCTCTTTGCGGGTCTGCCTCTGTTTTGCTGCCCCTTTATTTTGCCAAGCAAAATGTCTTTCTCCAGAGACTTCTTGTTTTTGACAGCATGTCCAAAGTATGAAAAGGACTTTGTTCCATTCTTGCCTCTAAGGAACTTCGGTGCAGTACTTCTTCAAAGATAGAGTTTATATACTTTTGACAGTTCATGACACTTTCTATGGTCTTGTCCAGTACCACAATACAAGCATATCGAAGCTGCTTCAGTCTTCATAGTTCTTGAAGAAACGTGGTTGGTTCTCAATTCTCTAAGGAAGGCTTCAAACCAAACATCAAAGTGCATCTCTAAAGAGAGTCTGAAATTTGCTCTTAATCATACAGCAGCTAAAGCAAATGAGAGAAAGGATAAAAACAGAGGATGAAAACAAAGAACTGAACAGAAATTTCAAAGGCTTTGAAATATCAAAGGCATTTGAGAAGACAAAGTCAAATAGTATAATGAAATGGGCAAAGATATATAGTTAGAAAACAGAAAAGGAAGAATACCCTAAGTATATCTTAAACTGAAAGAACTCATAAAGAAATTCAAGCCTCAAAGGTCATGTATAGAGGTCTCAATACTAGCATGTACATATAAAAATATATTTATATAATGATAGGGAAATAGAGCTATGTACATATATTCATATGTTAAGCATCAAGGTAGAATATGGAAATTGGGCCTCTACTCAAATACTCCTCCAATGAAAGAACATTTTGTTTTAAGAACCTTGTATTCCATGATGCTTACCTTCCCGACATGATTGTTTAAGACAAAATGGATGCATAGCAAATGTGGTGGAGAAACTGAATGGTTCCTACCTATCAAAAGATATAACAGCTGAGGTCTTAAAGGCTTGATGATAAAAAGGAATCATCTAGTTGAGAAGCAATAAAGTTCACATGGAAGAAGCACACCAGTCTGTGTGATCCTGAAGTATAGGTGGGATCAGGTCTCAGGCATCAAAGAACCAGAACAAACTATCATATGAATGTGAGTGAAAGGGGTGCAGAGTGGAGACCCAAAGCCCATCTATAGGCAATAGGATATCCCATAGCAGAAGAGTCATGAGGAAGATTATAGCTTCAATGGATGTTTTGCTCAATACAGAAGAACAGCTTTCCTCTAGTTCTTTAATGCTTCCCACCACCCCCACTCTCATGATCCCAATTCTCCCTTACATATCTAGAACAGAGCATGTACACAAGTATATATCAGAACTGGAAACACAGGGAAAACAAGATAGATAAAACTCTCAGGATAAAAAATAAGAGCAATACCAGAAAGGTAAGGGAACCGTGGAGGGGAAAGGGGGAGCTAATCACAATGATCTACATATAACCCCCTTCCTAGGTGATGGAAAACAGAAAAGTTGATAAAAGGATACATTGGTCAGTATAAGATATGACAAAGTGAGGGTAATTTATAAATTATTTAGGGTGAGGGGGGTAAAGGGAAGGAGCTTATACCAAGGGCTCAAGTAGAAAGAACATGCTTTGAAAACAGTGATTACAACAAATACAAATGTGTTTGACACAATGGATGTGTGTATGAATTGGGATTTAGAGCTGTAAGAGTTCACAATAAGATGATAAAACAGAAATCCAAGTCTTGAGTTGCAATATTGAAAGATTCTATGTACACAATAGTGAGTGATGCAGGAAGCATGAAAAGGAGATGGGAAGAATAAACAGAGGCATCATATGAAAGAGAATCAGTTGTCATTTGACCATTTAAGGAAGTAGTTAATAAACAAAGCCCAATGGTGCTGAAGGAAGAAGCACAAGTTGCATTGAAAACATTAGTCAAAAGTAATGCCCCTAAAATTGATGGAATGCTGCTTAAAATGTTTCATCACACTGGAACCACTTACTATCAGGAAATTTCCAACACTACTACTTGGCAAACTTACTGGAAGAGATACATATTTGTAGCCATTTCAAAGAAAGGCGAGCTCAACAGAGTTCTCAAACTATAGAACAAAATAACTGAAAAGACATGTAAGTAAAATTTGGCTGAAGATAATCCAACAACTGTTGTAGCAGTACATGGACAAGGAACTGTGAGAGGTTCAGGTCAGGTCAGATGATTTGGAACAAGGGATATTATTGATTATATCAGATGGCTCTTGGCTCAAAGCAGAGAATATCAGAAATATGTTTACTTGTGTCTTATTTATTTACATTTTTTCCTTGTGTTTTATTAACTACACAGATACATTCAATTATATGAATGATAACAAACTATGGCTAATGTGAGAAGAATGAGAATTCCAGAACATTTAATTGTTCTCATTGAAAACCGATACACAGGTCAAGAGGTAGTAGAATGAACATAGCAAGGAAGTACTGCATGATTTAAGTTAGGTAAAGTGTATGTCAGGGTGGATCCTTTCACCATATTTATTTAATCCGAATGATGGGAAAAATCATCAGAAAAGCTGGATTATGTGAAGAATAATGTGGTACTTGGATTGGAGAAAGGTGTATTAACTGCACGAGATATGCAGATGACACAACTCTGCTTGCTGAATGTGAGGACTTGAGGTCCAGGAAGAAGAAGAAGAAGAAAAAAAAGAAACAAGAAAAGAAGAAGGAGGAGGAAGAGGAAGAGAAGAAGAAGCATTTGTACCCTTCAGTATGCATTATGACTCAATGTAAAGAACACCAAAGCCCTCACAACTGCACAAATAGGGCACTTGTTTTAAAATGAAGAGACGTTTAAAGTAGTCAAGGGCTTGGGGGGAGTCGCTTTTCTAGCCTGCCACAAACAGCAGTCTTCCAACAGGATCCGGAGCTGCCTTTCCTGGTGAGACACCTATGAGGTAGAGGCATACCTAGTACCTGCATTTCTAGAGACTTCAGGGGAGGTTGCAAGGTAAGCACTCATGGGTATATCGACTTGTGTTTCAGAGACTTCACAAGCTTGAGTACATCTTTAAGTTTTACTGTGTGTTTTCACATCTATGAATTATCATAAGTTGGTTGATATTCTCTCTGTCCTATTTGCTAAAACTTGGACTGTCCCATTTGCAGTTTGCTGCATCTTTCTGACTTTGAATGCCTAAATTTTTCATGACTCAGAAAATTGCTTAGGAAATGGTGTACAGTTTACTGCTTTTACAGAACTTTTTTGTCTGTTTTTGAAGAGCTCAGCATTATGTGAATTGGTGTAGGTTGCTGACAATACACTGCGTCGTGGCTATTACAGTATGAATTTACCTGTATATTTGGGGTGCGTCACCAAAAGCAGAGGGGTAAGAAGCAGCAGTTCCCCTTCTGTCTTGCACACATGTTGCACCTTAGTCAAACAGGTTTCCTCTAAAGATCAAGCTTAGGGATCTACTCTTGCAGGAAGATACTGTTGTTCCCTTACCAAAAATCCTTTAGAAAATCAGCAGCCACCTTTAAAGAACATTATCAGTAATTTTAAGATGACTTATTCAGTCTGAAACAACTTGACATGATATAGCTACTTGTGCATGTGTGAGTGACTTTGCATTTGAATTGTTTTGAGAATAGTGCACAAATGTTAATCTTTGTAATATAACACATCATAAGGGGAAACACCAGCAATGAATCACCATTTGGGAGGTAAGGATTTGGTCTTTACCAACGATAAAGATCATAGGGTGCAAATGACTTGTGGGTCAGCGAGGAAGTTGTATGAGAGTGAAATGTGGGCTTCACTTTTAACCTTAGGAGTATCCTATTTGAGATTCTTCCCTTTCCCCACCTTCATGAATGAACTGCTTCTGTCTCATTATTTATAGTGAATTTGTCAGTCCTAACTGAACTGTGCATTTAAAAAGTACTTTATGGGAAAACAAACAAACAAACAGTAATTCTTTACTGATATAATAATGTCTTTTGAAAATAAAATGTTGATGAGAATAGACTTTACTTCCTAATGGTAGTAATTAAAATATATCATTCATGTATATATTATTCCTTCTTACGGAGCTCAGTTTTCATTTTAGAGCACATGAATGCTTATAAATTTAATTGTTTTAATCGTATGGACACTTAATGGAAAGGTTCAGTTTTTTGTATTCATCAACCTTAGAGTCAAAATCTCTACAAGTAATTATGATGAAGTATTACAGAATGTGTTTACTTTTAAGGAATGAAAAAGTTTTGAGGAGTAAAAAATGGTTTCTCTAGGACTCCAGGAGCATTTCTTTTTATAAGAAACCCTTGTCAGATAGTGATTAGACATTGGGTGGCTAACTGGATGGTTGGCAGTTCAAAACAAATAGCTGCTCCATGGGAAAAATGCAAGATGTTCTACTCCTTTAAAGAGTTACAGGCTTCAGAACTCACTGGGGCAGTTCCATCACCCTGCAAAGTCTCTGTAGACAGGCATGAACTCCATGCCATTGATTTGGGCGGGTTTAAGTTTCAGACAGGTTATAGGTGTGCAAATGGTTAGATCTAGTGTCTGATAGTGGCCGAAAGAAAAAGAAAGGCACAATCTGAGTTTCATTATGACTCAGGAAAAACTGTTTTGGAAGAGATCCCCTCCCCAAATTTATTGTAAGAGTGCACACGTCACAGTGAGTCTGCTATTGAGCTCTTAACTAAACTGTTGCAGCTTGAGTCTAGCAGCGGTTAGAAGACAGATCAACCTGTGTGTTCTCAGGGAATTGTGCAATGTCAGCACCTTGAAAACTAGTTTGTCATTTAGGGTCACAGTGGATCCAAATTGACTCAATAAAAAGTTTTAAAATTAAATTGTGTACATTTTAGAAGAATCTGGAAGAGCTGAATTTAGATAAAATGAATAGGGAAAACGTTTTAATGGTTAAACTTTAGTTCCGGTATCTTGTAGTATATAGATAATTTCAAGATGGATTTATATTTAAGTAGGATATATTAGTTTTAATTTGAAGTTCACATTCTTTTTGAAGTGGAGATATATCCATATCCGTGTCTGGATAATTGTGTGTTAATTTTCTCTAAGTTTAAAAAAAAATACTATGAGAGATAACCAATAAGAACAATGCTTAAAGGAGTCATTAAAATGAATTGGATTGCCATTGAAAAAAAAGTTTTATTCCTCTGACTAAAGTTTAGCAGTTTAAGTTTTGTTTAGAGGTTTTTGGGTTTTTTTATGGGAGCTTACATATTAAATATCTGTCTTAGACCAGGTAGACTAGAGAAACAAATTAATAGACACGCAGATAGATATAAGGGAGAGGTTTATATACAAGAGGAATGGAACACCCAGAAAGCATCCCAACCCAGTCCAGTCCAAAGTTGCAAGTCTGATACTAGCCCACATGCCCGACACCAGTCTCCAAAGTCTCCCGCTGACTCACAAAGTCACAGGCTAGTAAGTGCAGAGTCCCGGTGCTGGAAGGGGTCTCCCCATGGCTCCTCGCTTCCAGGGCTCAGGGTCCTTTAACAGCACCCAGCGGTGGTAAAAGCAACTCAGCGCTGGCAGCTGTCTCCATGTGATTTCTCCAGCTCCAGAGGTCTGGTTCCATCAAGATAAGGCCGTGTGGCTCCTCCCCCGGCTCCTTCACCTCCTCGGACACTGCCAACTTGTCCTGTCCATAGTCCGTCGTCTCTGAGACTGACTCCCAACAACCGGGGAGATGACCTCTCAGCTCCCTGAGAGAAATATCACGTGATTTCTCAGAAGTCTCTAGAGAAAGCTATGCCCACACAGAGGCCTCATTGGCTACTCAATGGCTATCACCAGATTAACAGGCTAGACTCCAACCCTACATATCAATCATGAAATTGACATAGATATATGACTGTCACAATATCTTAAAACAAAAGAATTGGTTTCCAAAGATTGAAATTTTCTTTCTAGTATTATTATAAGTATGAACATTTAATTCACTCTTTGAGGAATCTGGCTTCTAGAACAAGGGTGTACTTGAGGTCATCATACAGAATGGTTTTGAAAAAGATTAATGCTCACATGTCATTTCTCAGACTATTATAAATTCTTGGCAGTTAGAAACTTCATGGAGGATTGTAGCCTAAACTTACATAAAAACTTATTTTCCTTTTCCTCAGCCTAATCTATGTGGATTTTTATAATTTTCTGAATTGATCCAAGGCAGGTCAGGCTGTCTAGATAACTTTTCCATTGGGTCATTAAGGCAGGAAGGTAATTATTTTTATCTGATTGTCATAGTGAAGTGTTTCTGTTCTACATAGTAGCTTCTCCTATTAAAGATAACAGTCACAGACATGAACAATATTTTTACTTAATAGGTTTATAATTCTAATCATTTTAATTTCTTAATTCTATGTTTTGAGTCCAATTCCTCTCATCTAAACTTCATTCAGATACTGAGTGACTTGGTACTTGGGGATTATACCTGAAACTTTAAAAAAAAAAAAAAGCTTAGTCATTTTGTTTTAAGATTATTCTAATTATTTGCTTAACATTGCTTTTAGATTTCTAGTAACATTTGTCTTTGCAAAAACAAAAATAAAACTCACTGCCATTGAGTTGATGCAAACTGCCTTTGTTTCCAAGACTACAACTCTTTTTTGCCCCATTTAAACTGTTTTATTGACACATAATTTACATAGCACACAATTCAATAGTGCAATTATATCAGAGTTGTATAATCATTACCGAATTTTAAAACATTTTCTTCTTTTTTGTACTCATCGTTACTAGATTTACCTCTGCTATATTTTTAAATATTATTTTACAGGGGGCTTATATAACTTTTATCATAACATATACACACATCCTTTATGTTAAGCACATTTGTTGCCATCATCATTCTCGAAACTTCTTTCTACTTGAGTCCTTGGTATTAACTCCTCATTTTTCGCCCTCCCTTTCCCACCCCCCTCCCTCATGAACCCTTGATCATTTTAAAATTATTATTATTCATGTCTTACACTGTCAGATGTCACCCTTTGCCTGCTTTTCTGTTGTCCATACTCTGTTATATGTAGATCATTGTGCTTGGTTCCTCCTTTCTCCCCAACCTTCCCCTTCCTCTCCTGGTATTACTCCTCTCATTGTTGGTCTGGAGAGGTTTCTCTGTCTTAGATTCCCTGTGTTTCCAGCTCTAATGTGTACCCATGTGTATGCTGTGGTCTAGCTGGATTTGTAAGGTAGAATTGGGACCATGACAATGGAGGGAGGGAAGTATTAAAGAAATAGAGCAAAGTTGTACGTTTCATTGATACTATACTGCACCCTGACTGGCTTGGTTCCTCCATGCAACCCTTTTGGGAGGGGATTTCCAGATGCCTACATATGGGACTCCACTCTGCACACCCCCTCACTCACAATGATATAATTATTTTGTTGTTCATTGATGCCTGATACCTAATCTTATTGCCAACTCGTGATCACACAGATTCGTGTGCTTCTTCCAGGTGGGCTTCGTAGCTTCTCAGCTAGACAGCTGCTTGCTTACCTTTCAAGCCTTTAAGACCCCAGACACTGTATCTTTCAATAGCTGGGCACCAACAGCTTTCTTCACCACATTTGCTTATGCACACCTTTCTCTTCAGAAATCGTGACAGGAAGGTGGGCACTATGGAACACCAGTGTAATACGACAACGTGATCTTTAAATGAGGGAGTACTTGAGAAGAGGCCCAATTTCCATTTGCTATCTAACTACCGAATCTATAAACATATGCTCATAGATGTATTTCCCATGATCATATATAGGTATATAGATATGTTTACACATGTACATGCTTTTATTTAGATCTCTAAGAGTTAAATAAAAAGAGAATAAAAAGCCTTTTTCCCTCAGAATAGCTGGTGGTTTGAGCTGCTAACCTTGCAGATGACACCCCAATAACTACTGTGCTACCAGGATTCCAAAATTCCCATCAATTTTTAGAGTTGTAAAAATATTTTTATGAGTTAGCCATGACTATATCAAGTTTTATCATCTACAAATTAGCTTTACTTTGTGAATGTGCTAAAACACTTGAAGAAAAAATTTAAAGCAAAAAAAAAAAGCTTTCAAAGGCCTTTTATTAGACTTAAAAATTGCTGATGTTATGAAGTTGGAGCCAGTATACTAAATCAAGAGTTCTGGGGCATTGGAAGATGATGGATCCATGAAGAACTGATAAAAAGAATCGTTGGCAAGGGAATTAGCCACTGAATAGACTAATGGTGTGTGCGAGTCTTTTATTCAGAAATACTTTTAGTATTCTAAGAGTCTATTGTCTGTATACAAGTAATAACTTCTTCCATTTACCATACATGGCTTAAAAAGTAGAATGACAGTCTGATTTCCTGCTAAATCTCCAAAGGAACAGTTTTGTTTGTAAATGAATATATTTTTCACTGCCACATTCATATCTAGCCTGAAGTTTTTATAAAGGGTAGAAATCACTGTTGATATTTAGATGTAGACAAAAACCTAAGGTAGTGTTTTTATTTTTGAACCAGAAACCTTCACGCATTAGTCTTACTGTTTGTTTTCAGATATTTGACCTACATTTGGCCTTAATGGAAGTTTGGAAAAACTACACAAACTACTTGTCCTTAGTTGCACTTTTTAAATCTTACATCTTGGAAAGACAAATTGATTCTCGGCCTTTTGGCTAAGATCAAGTGTAGATCTTGGAAAGACAAACAAAGATCTAATGATTGAAAGCGATTTTGGAATTTGAATTATGGTTCAAAGAAACTGGGAGATCATTTTGCTCAGAGAATTGTGCAAAATTAAGAAAATAAATCTATCTGAAGGAAAAAATACTGAAAGAGAATATCAGATGAGGCATCTAAGTTTAGACAATCTTATATTGCATCTGTTGAATGTTTGTAATTAGAGTATCCCCCGTCAAGTATACCGTACTCTCCCTTTCCCCTGATTTGCAGTAAATCCCATATTAGAAGACTTCCAGTTTTCCACTTTTCATTTTTGTATTGTTCTTTTATCTTCTATTGCTAGTTGTACAGCATTTTCTGTTGTTAAAAGGACTACTCACTTTTGACTGTCTCAAGAAAAGATAATTTTACTTCTTCTGTCAACAATTCTTTCTTTTGTCTTGGGAGAGAGATGATGCTTTCTACTCCGCGGAAAGGGTTACAGTGTAGGAAACCCACAGGGAGCAGTTCTGCCCTGTCCTCTGGGCAAACTATGAGCCAGAATGGAATCGAAGGCATGGAGCACAGAGGGTAGTACTTTGCATGTTAAAATTAGCATTTCAGAAAAAGATCCCACCCCAATCTGAGTCAATTTTAGGGGGAGAGGGGACCCTAATAGTTGCCTCAATGTAGACAAGCCTACAGCAACGATCAGTGCATTTCTGTGGAAATTCATGATCAAAAGAAGAGAGAATGTGCCTCTAAGATGATTTCACTTCTGTTGGTGAGTAAATTAAAGTACAGTTTGTCCTTTTAGGAAAACAAAAAAGCTTAGCGTGCCTTTTATAGAACTCCAATGGAGAATGTGTTCTGTATTATATTACTAATCATGCATTTTTAACTGGATTTTTTCCCTACCTTTGATGATCCATACTTCATGCTTTAGACTACCTGTATTTTAACATTGGTCTTTTCAAGGTGTACAATTTTTTCCAAGATCGTATCAGAAGGGCTCAGTTTGAACCCCACTGCAATACATAGAACATCACCGTGTTTAACCTTCAGCACTCTCATTGCAGATTAAAGTAACAAAAGTATTCCTTTGGATTTAAAGCTGAAAACCTCTATGTGGCAGAAGCAAAGGACAGCTATCCCAAAGTCATGGACTTTGAAGTCCTTGAACTTTGTTCAAATTTCAGTTGTTCTGGAAGTTGTCTGGTAATTGACAACTTAGGTCTGCCATCTCTTTACCATCTCTTATTTTTATTCTTTGCTCATTATTATTTGTCTCAGATGCTGGAGACTAATAGTTTGTTTTTGTCAGTGAAAGTTAATGAAATTTTTACTCTGTGTCTAGCCCTCTTGGCTTCTTAAGTAATGTCCACATTAATGTGCATAAGTGAACCTTCCCAGATATTTTAGCCCCCATAAAGCTTTTCTTCTGTATGTATATATTATTTTTCTCACTAGTATTTTTAATCTATGCTGTTGACCAGATTAATGATATTATTAATAAAACTATGAAAGGCCCCATGGATGTTACATATATTCTTTCTTTGGAAGCTAATAAACTGTGTTTGAAGTGGACCATAGATATATAAACCATAAATATTTTATTAGATTTTGAGCTTGCACTTTTAGATGTAAATCCTAATCTGAGAACAATTAGTTTCTATAATGTGACTCTATTCAATTCTTACCCATAGAAGGTGACCAATGAAGATACAGGTGGTAAAGCAACAAATCATGGAAACTTTCTGATGGTTCTTGGCTACTGAAAAGAGTAATATCTCTTAAAGGCTACTTTTTTTGAAAAGTATATTTTATTTTATTATTATTTTTCAATCATTTTATTGTGATATCTTACATCCCTCATACATCAAGTGTATCAAGCACATTTGTACATATGTTGTCATCCTCCTTTTCTCCATAAGACATTAATTGGTATCTTGAGAAACAGGTTGGGGGAATGGAGGAACTGGGGATTGAACCCACTTTCATCATACTTTTCAAAACATTTTCCTTTTGCATGACCCCTGGTATCAGATCCTTATTTTTTTTTCCTTCCTCCTCCACCCTCACACCCTTCTGAACCCTTGATAAATTATGAATGATTGCTATTTTCATGTCTTATACCATCTGCCATCTCCCTTCACGCATTCTTGCTTCTACTGTTCTTCAATGAATGTGGAGGGTGGGGAAAAACAGGGACCTATGGGTAAATCATTGTGATTAATTACCCTTTTCTCCCCTACCTTCATGGTATTGCTATTCCCATTATTGTTCCCAAGAGAGGTTTATCTGCCCTGGTTCTATGTGCCAAGATATCTTCTCTGTACCAGTTTACATGCTCTGGTCTAGCTGGATTTATAAGTTAGAACTGGCATCATGACAGTGGGGGGAGGAAGCATTAAAGAACTAGAGTAACATTTTGTTTCACTGGTACTATATCGTACTCTGGTTGGCTCCTCCCTTCCTTATAACTCTATTATGAGGGGATGTCCAATTGTCTACAGATGGACTTTGGGTCTTTCTTAACTCTGCCCCTCACCTCTCATTTGCATTGATTGCTTGTTTTGGGTCTTCTGATGCCTGACACCTGATCCTGTGGACACCTCATGATCACAAAGACTTCTTCCATGTGGGTATTGTTGCTTACCAGCTAGATGGCCACTTGTTTATTTTCCAAGCCCTTAAGACATCAGACACACACTGTATCTTTAAATATTCCCTTCCTCTTTTGTCCTGATATGAGTTGAGGGTGGGGAGGTGTCAGGCTGGGTAGAATTCCCACATTGCTGTCTTCAATGTTGTCCCCCACAGGGCTATGGGTCAGTGAGCGAATGCTGCATCTCTTGATGGACCCAGCTCTATAGTTCTCACTGTGAATTAAGTTGCTCTGAGCAAGAATAGCGTCCATGGTGCTTGGTGGACCAGATGCTGTCTACTCTCTTTATCTCTCCTTCCCTCTTAGCTTGATTCCCTGTGTTCTGAGCAGACCTGCCCATCCTCCTAAGATATATTTTCAGTGCTGTCCCCTAAAGTGCCTTCTTCTGGGGTTGAGGCCAGCACTGCAGACCTCTGGGTTGGGTCCCTGCTTCATGCCGGGATGTTGCCTTCAAGCCTTGATACAGCAGGATGAGGTCTGATTTCTCTCTCCCATTCCTGTGAACACATAAACAATATCCTCTCCATGGTGGCTTAGTGTTAAGGGCTAGTCTTAAAGATCTTAAAGACTTATTTTATTTATATCCTTTTACAGTTTTCACAGGTTATCCCAGCAGCTGGGACCTAGTGTGTGCCCTAGTATCATTATTTCAATTACTCTAATGTCTACTTTTTACACTCCCAATAAAAAATAAGTCACTACATATTGATCAAAGCTGAGGGCAAAACCAGGGCAGGTGTGTTGTTTTCTTAAGTGAGGGCCAATGGAAGCTGGTAATTGGGAGAAAAGGATTTAAAATAAAAGACATAATATGTATAAAAATTTTAACACAGTATATAGACTCAGAATTAATTTTGAAGACATTACCCTTAAAATTGCACTGTGAAAATATATGTATATTTTTATCAATAATATCAGACTAGTCTCATGAACGACCGCTTGTCTGTTAGTTTGTCACACTGCTGGCTTGTTTGTTGCCCGGATATTGCAAGTTATGTCATGGACCTTTCAACTTTCAAGTTCATTATTTACACATTAAAAAGAAATCCTTCTTATGCATTTAGTTTTCTTTACTAACCCATTAATAATCCTAGATTTATATATTTATGCATTTTATTGCTATTTTTATTTCCAAGGTTAATTTTGTAAGGCTTTCTTTCATATGTTATTAGATTTCTACATTCTGGTGTACATTTGATTATCTTTATATGTAAACTTATCTGTTAAAACTCATATAAGAATCTAACAGAAAGCAGGTTTTTTCATAAATAAACATATCTTCAGAAAAACAGTGCTTATTCCATAATTTATCTATTAAAGTATCACAAAACTATGTTATAAAAATCATATTTCATATTTTTAAAATCATTTTCTTTGTGGCTCATACAACTCATCACAATCCATACATCCATCCATTGTGTCAAGCATATTTGTACATTTGTTTCCATCATCAATTTCAAAACATTTTCTTTCTACTTGAGATCTTGGTTTCAGCTCCTTATTTTGTCCCCTCCTTCCCACCCCCTCACTAACCCTTGATAATTTATAGATTATTATTTTGTCTGATGTCTCCCCTCACCCACTTTTCTTTTATCCATTCCCCAGGGAGTGAATTTTAGGTAGATCCTTGTCATTGGTTGCCCTTTCTACCCACCTTCCCTCTACCTTCCCAATACCATCATTCTCACCAAAGGAACTGAGGGATTCATCTGTCCTGCATTCCCCGTATTTCTAGTTCTTTTCTGTACCAGTGTACATCCTCTGGTCTAGCCAGATTTGTAAGGTAAATTTGGGATCATGATAGTGATAGAGAAGAAGCATTTAAGAAGTAGAAGGTTGTATGGTTCATCATTGCAACACTGCACCATGACTGGCTCATCTCCTCCTCACAACCCTTCTGGAAGGGGATGTCTAGTTGCCTACAGATGGGCTTTTGGTCCACACGCTGCACTCCCCTTCATTCACAATGATATGATTATTTTTTCTTTTGATGCCTGATACCTGATCTCATTGACACGGCATGATTATAGAGGCTGTCGTGCTTCTTCAATGTGGATTTTGTTGTTTCTCAGCTAGATGGCTGCTTGTTTACCTTCAGGCCTTTAAGATCCCAGGCACTATATCTTTTGATAGCTGGACGCCATCCGCTTTTCGCACCATATGTGCTTATGTACATATTTGTCTTCGGCGATCATTCTGGGAAGGTGAGCATCATAGAACGAAGTGTTCGTGGATTGAGGTAGAATTTGAATGATGGCCCAAAATCCACTTGCTACCTCAACACTAAACCTATAAATATATGTATTTAGATCTACTTTCCCATCATCTTATAAAATATATTTTTGTATGTACATACTGTATTTAGAACTCTATAAGTGACTTTTGCTTCCTAGTTATTTCCTCTATCTCCTTTTACTTTCCTCTTGCTCCACTATCATGCTCAGCCTTCTTTTGGGCTTCAGTTACACTGTTTTTGTGAAGCCTTAACAGGCTTCTTACCCCCTCTTTGCCACAAAGTTTGGAACACTTGTCATTCTCTTGCCCCTGGGTTTGTTAAGACAACTTCTTTTTCCCCTACCTCCCCATCTCCCATGTCCCCTGGAATCTTTGGTCTCATTGTTTCTCCTCCAGATTATTTATCCAGCCTATCTTATCCAGACAGACCTGCAGAGACAATGATGAGCACAAAACCAAGACAGAGCAAAGCAAAGCAACAAAAGAAATCAAAATAACAACAACAAAAAAGAAAAGCCTTCATCTTGAACACATTTATTTTTCTATTTTGTTTTCCTCATAAACTTACACAAAATTTTATTTCCACAATCTTTACTAGAAATGCATGTGCTTCTGTTACAATGCCAGTTCACTGAATTATTTAAAATTGTAATTTTCAACATATGTCTCCACCAGTGGGAATATGTCAGCATAAACTCTACTTAGAGTTGAGGTTGCTGTTGTTGCATACAGTGGGGAGAGTTCCGTCTCATAGCAACCCTGTGTATGACAGAAAGGCAAACTGCACAGTCTTGCACCATATGAGGTGTTGGAAATACCACGTTTTAGAGCAAGCACATGTTAGTCCTAAGAGAAAAAACTGGTCGTTAACCCTTTAAAATGTCTTATGTAGTAGATTTGCCCAATAAAAATCACTTTGCTTTCTCAACTTCCACAAATGTTGATTGTGGATCCAATAAAATTAAATTCTTGACAACTTTAGTCTTTTCTTTGTTTGCCATGCGGCTGTGCTGTTCATTAGTGATAATGTTTTCTTTCTTTGCACTCAGTTGAAATCAAAGAACACTCCAAATCCTTTTGGATGTGGTAAGTCTGAGCCATCTGCATATCACCAATGCATGCACAGCACATAAGTCGTCCTCCACTGTTTGATTTTCCTTCTTGATATAGTCCAGCATGACAAAGCATTTACTCAGAACACATATTGAACTACTATGTTGGAAAGATAGAAATCTGACATTAGATCTTTCCTAATATTAAAGCATTATTAACCTTTTGATACGTTATAATGACTACCTTTAATCCCAATCTTACCAATGCTCCACATAATGTGCTTTGATCCACAGAAATGCATAGTTAAAAAAGATAAACACCTTTTTTGTATTTTCTTCTTTCATCCAAAATCCATCTGACATCAGCAATTGTTTTTACCTGAATTTCTGGTAGTTTCTGCTAATGGGCTGCTGAAGCCAGTTTTGAATTTGCATCAGCAAAATTTTAAATGGTGTGATATGAATTTTGTCATTTAATAATTTCCTCAGGAAGATGTAACACTGGTTTTGTGTCTAGAAACATCAGGCATCTATATGCCAGGAACAAACTTAGCAGCACTTAATTTTTATAAGTAAACAGGCCAATTAAGAGGGGGGGTCACACTTGTTTGAATAGTTCATGAATTGTTATATTCAATCCTCAAAAAAATCTATATTTATAGAAAATACAATAAAGATAAGCATTCTGAGTGAGATTATATGAATAGAGAATGAGAAAAAAATAAAACAGGACAACATTTTGGGAGCACTTTACCTGTCTTACATGTTTTGTTTTGCATTTAAATTAAAAGGTAGATTTATTGTTGTCGGTTATGTAGTTAAAGTCAAGCCATCTCAGACCAGAACCTTTTTTGTTTGGAAAGACGGACGTCCGACGTCAGTCACAGAGTTCGGCAATCAGTGGGCATGCTTGGTCTCCTTCCAACTATGGTTCATTCTACAGTTCAGAAAAAAAAAGTGCGTTTTGCCTTCGCTTTCCTGGCATCTTCATTTCGAATAGCCGTCGATGGCGCCGCAGCTGTGCCGGAGACGTGCGGGTCATCGCCACAGCGCCGGACTGAACTCTTTTCTCCTCAGCCAGCTTTGCCTCCAGCAGTGGGTGACCCCACGTGGCAGGGCGGGTGGAGGGAAGCCGTCAGTCCAGCACGGAAAGACACCCGGGCTCCACAGTGGGACCTAACCATTATGATGGCACACACAATCTGCAGCATCTTCGTCAGCCTCACCGCGAATTTCACCCATCACACAGCTAGCTGCCTACTGTGGCTGGATCGCTCAGAGTCTTCAGAAAGTAAATAAAATGGGTCCCATTAAAAAGATAGCTTGATGCCAATACACCAAGATTGCCCTAATCAAACATGTGCCATTTAGTAAACTGCTTCATAAATTAAGTGGCCCGGTCTGGACATAATACCAATTCTTCCTTTTCCTGTGAATAGGGTCGGGTGTTCACCTAGATTTGCGTTCACCAGGAGCGATGACTGCAGGGTCTCAGCTCTCCCGGGCTCACCAGATCTGCGCTCAGGGGCATTTCTGCTGCAAGGGCTTCATTCGTGTCAGCAGCAGCAGCAGAGGGAGGTAATTGAGAGGTGCTGCCGTGTCTTGTGTTTGGCCTCCTTCTCAGTCCTAAAGATGGGAAAGTGCAGAACCATTTCACCTCCTTTTCTTGGGTGGTTCTCTCGAACCGGTTTGGTACCCTAGTGGATTTGCTTATTGGCTGTGACAGGGGTCCTGCTTGCTAGTGAAACCCTGGCCAATAACTTCTGTGCTTTTATCGACATGGAGATGTCTCCAGCAAGATACGTAGAAAGAATGCGAAATTCCATGTTGCTGCCCTGAAAAAAAATTAATTTAAGAAAAAGGTGGAGGCATAAACCACAATAATAATATATAATAATAAGACAAAAAGACTCCTGGTGGGTAGGGTGGAGGAGGAAGGTTTATCGATAAAGGGGTGCTGATATCAAAGAGTTCAAGAAAAAAGAAAATATTTTGAAATTGATGGTGGTTGCAAATGTACAACTATGCCTGATCTAGTTGAATTATGGAATGTTATGATATCTGTAAAAGCTGCAATAAAATGATTAATAAATTGTTTTAAAAAAAACATGAAGGTGGAGAGGGAAAGGCCGTTATGATTGGAGGTCCTGGTTGCTGCGGCAGCAGGGGACTGTGAGGCCTGGGATCCCCAACTTCCCTGTCCCCCAACCTGCCTCAGACTGGACATCTGTGAAGACGTGGTGCAGTGTTCAATAACTTCTGATGTGACATGTTTGATAATGTTATAGCAACTTTAGCTAGGTTTCAAAAACACTGCATCCATTTAGAAGAAGAGTATGCATCTTACTATTGCTTAAATCCGCTTTCTGAAGGTTCTCATCGAATTAATTGTCTTAGAAACGGTCCCAATTGCCGACTGTGATGTGAATCACAATGACAGCAATGGAGATGAGGGGAAAGGCAACACCACACTTACCCATAGATCCCTTCTGAATCTGATGGTTGCATCCCATTCAGCACTTGATATGAACTGAGTTAGCCACTAAATTCTCTGAAAAACAGGTGTTTTGGGCTGAGCCCTAGTGGTTGAGTGTGGGACTGCGGCCCACATGGTTGGCAGATCAAACCCAGCAGCAGCTCTCCAGGAGCAAGGCTGGGCTTCCTACTCCCACTAGGGCAGTGATGCCACAAAAAAACAACCACAAAAAAAATGGGTGTCTTACTCAATATAAATTATGTTAGGCTTCAGTTAAAATAAAAAACAGTAACTCATCAGATCCCCCAATGATAAAATTTATTTCTGTACTCAGGATGTAATCTAGACTCAGTGAGGGCACTGGCCTCTAAGTTACCACCGAGGACTTTAAAATGTTCCCCTTTGTAGATTTCTTACCCAAAAACATCAAGTAAAAAGCCAATGATCTTTGTGTGGTCTTTAAGACGCATGTCTCGCAGTGGCAACATCATCCTGGCTCTAATCTCCCTTCCCTTGACCAGCCAGAGACATCCCTGAGCAAATGTTCCACTCCAAAGAGAAGCGCTGACATTTTGAACCCTCTAGAGTCAAAAGCGCCCAGAGACCCTTTGGAAGAATGGCTTGGAGAGCTGATACTAAAAAACACTGCCCTGAAATCCTACCAGTTCAGCAGCTGCACTCCACATCCAGGAATGAGAAGAATGTTTTGGTGCACATTGTGGTAGATAGTAGTTATGCCAACTTGATGGAACCTGTGTGGAAGACAGGCTGGAATTCAGCCTATCCATCAGTTCATAGCCTGGTGAGGGCTCCCTGGGAGTATGACTTCTTAGGAAAGCCAGTAAGAAATTCTCCCTCCTGAGCCTTTGACCGACCCACCTTGCTTGCTGGAATTTAATGTCTAGCCCCATGTGGACTAGTGATCTTGACAGTCAATCTGAGAGCTGTTGCCACCTGGCCTCATTCTCACTGGCGGGAAACCCATGAGGCTCCGTGTTCCCATCGTTTGACCTGCCTGCTTCGTGTTTTACCTTTCTGTATCATCTACCTGGAGCTAGGTGCATCTTAGAGCTATCTGACTAGCAGTGGATCCATGAACTTGGACTAGACCGAGATGCCTTCTTGCTATGAGTGTCATAAATTTAGTTTCTCTAGGTAACCCAGCTGTGGCAGTCACCTAATCTGGTGTCAATTTGAGGATCAAGAGCGTAGGGGTGGGGTCTAGCCTGTCAATCTGGAAATAGTCAATGAGCCTTTTGTGTGAGCATGGCTTTCTCCTGAGAATTCTGGGAAAACCAGTACTTCCTTCTTGAAGGCAGGAGACACTGTCTGTCTCTGGTCACTCCCCTGGAGCCTCTTTACTGACAAGCCAGACTTCCCAGGGAGACATTTCAGCTAACAAACCACATGGATGCAATCAGACCTCTGAAGCCAGAAAAGCCACAAAAAGACTCCTGCCAGTGCTGTGAGGTATATAATGCCACTGAATCTAAAGACATTCTACCCACTGGCCTAGGATCATCATTGCATGTGACTCATGAGTCTGAAGAGGACTTCATATGCTGCCACTGGACATATGGGCTAATACAGAACTTATGGACTTGAACTGACTGGGCTGGGATGTTTTCTCAATGTTCAATTGCTCTTGTATATGAAACTCTTTCATATATATTTATATATATATATATGTATATGAACTTAAACACCAGCCTAGCAAATACAAAGTAGCAACTATTTATTATTATGAGCAGATGTCTATAATTATAAAATATAATAGAGTTTATGTGGTTGCTAATATCTACTTATGAGCGTATATGTAAATCAAATGTTTGTATCTCAAAATTGCCTGCATACAATGAGACAAAATCAGTTTAAGAAAAAACAAGAGGAAAAGGAGATTCATTATAGTCAATTTTAACTTTTACTTAAAAACCTGATCTGATGTGACAGTCTTCCAGACTAAAAGTAAATGTCAGATTTTGCTTAATTAGCATCCCTCTTTACTATGTAGCACTTAAAAAGCTTTTTCTAGGTTTGTGTAGATTCAAATAAACAGAAAAAAAGGAAAGATATCTTAAACAGGAGCACTATGATTTGAAAGTGTGTGGGTAGCCAGAGCAAGATGGCAATGAGTAGGGCTAGATGGAAGTTTGCCTGTTTACATATGAAAAAGCTTCTGTAACTCAATGTAATTAAACTTTATTTGGTGAACTCAGAAAATTTTACTTTTCAGTGTGCAAATAGTAATTCAATTTGGTTGGCAAATATTTCAAAATTATTTTAACAGCTTTATTGAAGCATAATTTTGATTTTAAGAGGAACTACATATCTAAACTTACTGTCCTCCAGTTGATTCCAACTCAAAGAAAACGTAAATGCACAGAAGAGAACTGTTCCGGGGTCGTTAAGTCCTTTCAGGAGCAGAAAACGTCGTCTTTCTTCCTTGGAGCACCTGGGGGCTTCAAAATGCTGACTTTGTGGTTGGCAGCCTAACCGGTAAGCCATTATGTCACCACGTTTCCCACTATCTAGACTGTCAGCCCCTCAAGGTGACAATGTCTACTGATTTAGAGCTCTACCAGAGAGGTTAGTGATCGCTTGAGGATAGGATGCACATGGAGGGGCTGGCTTGAAGGATTTCAAAGGCACACAGAAACATTTTGGGTGATGTATATGTCTCAAAAGTTAACTGTAAGTAGGTTTCAAAAAGTTTATGGAAAAAGTACACTGTACATTCCATCTATTTTACACAAGAACTGCCTATCTTCTAGCTCTTTAAATTAGTTGACATTGTCTAAAGTTTTATATAAATAAAATCATCCAATATGTACTTTTGGTTATCATTTCTCTTATGCACTATGTCATTTAAATGGACTCAATATGCATCAATAATTTATTTTTATTGATATAACTATAGGTGATTCACAGTGCATCCATTCATCTAGTGAGATGTGCTTGTGTTGCTTCTACCTTTGTTTCATTTTTTTATTTTTTACAAATAATGTTACCATGGTCATTATTGTGAAAATATTTTCTTTCTTTGTAATGAGATATAGTTTCTTTTACTTTAGGTACTTTTTAGGTGTTCAGTTTGTTTAGAATCAAGAAACTTTTGTTCCAAGGTTAATCCCTTTCACCATATTGACATATTTTGAGCAAATCATCTGATAACTTGAACTATCTAGAGAAGAACAGAGCATTAAGTTTGAAGAAAGACTCATCTACAGTCTGTAATATGCAGATAATATAACCTTATTGAGAGTGAAGAGGACTTGAAACACTTATGGAATAGGATGAAAGACAACTACAGTCTTCAGAACAGATTTCACATGCACACGCACACACACACACACACTTTGTCCATCTTGCAGTGACACCCACTATCTTTTGCTAACATTGAGGATATGGTGACTATATTGGGTAATTTCACCTCACAAGGCATTATACATTGCTTCAGCCAAATAATAGCCAATAAGAAAGGGAGACCCTCAGTTCAACAACCCCTATAAAACTGCTGCTTCCTTACCAGTTGAGCTTCAAACACATTCCTGGTGGGTTGGTCCGGGTAAGCTAGAAGAACTAATTTCATAGACATGCATATGGATATAAGATGAATGGGACATTGAGAAAGCATCCCAACACTCTCCAGTTCAAAGTCATAAGTCCAATATTAGCCCATATGCCTGATATCATCTATACTGTCTCCTTCTGACTCATGAAGTCACAGGTCAGTGGATGCAGAATCTCGGTGCTGGCAGGGGTCTCCCCATGACTCCTCACATCTGGACTCAGCGTTCATCAACAGCATCCAGTGGTGGCAGAAGCAACTCATCCATCCCTGGCAGGAGTCTCCATGTGGCCTCTCCAGCTTCAGAGGTCTGGCTCCATCAGCGCAAAGCCGTGTGGCTTCTCCAGCTCCTCAGATGCTGCCATCTTGTCTTGTCCGTGATTAATCATGTCTGAGACTAACTCCCAACAACTGGGGAATATAACTTCTCATCTTCACTCGGGAAATAAAGTGAGATTTCCCAGAAGTCTTAGGAGTAAGCCATGCCCACATAGAGGCCACATTGGCTACACAATGGCTATCTCCTGATTAACAGGCTAGACTCCACCCCTACATTTCAATCATAAAATTAACATAAGCACATGACTGTCACATCTGGTTACTACCACAGGAGGTATTATGAAAAGAATACATTATTAACATGCCATAATCTCCTTGTCATCTATCTGATATTTGAGGAAATCATTCCCTATGCCATCATTGTTTATACCAGTTGCATATGCTTAACAAAGACAATTAATTGATCTGTTTGAAAACATTTCCTTCAATTATAATTTTGTTGAGAATTTTTTCAGTATCTTATTATTGCTTTGAATTTGTTAATATGACTAATGTCATTGATTGAATTTCAAATTTTAAATTGAACTTGCATTCTTTGGACAAAATTACATTTGTTTATAATGTATTTTTATTTTTTCTTGAATTGACTATCAAAATTTTACTTAGAAGGAGTACACCTCTAAGTCTGAGGAATTTGTGTCTGTGGTTTCGTTTTCTTGCATTTTCCCTGTCTGTTATTAGTATCAATTTAAAACTGAATCCTTTGAGAGAACTGGAATATGCATGAAATTTTGTTCTTCAGTTAGCATTTGGTAGTATTTTGAAGTAATTTGGACCTGTAGCTAAATATGTGAAAGTTATTTTTAATTGAAAATCCAATCTATTTATTAGGCATAGGACATTCCATACATTTATGTATGGGGAATAAGCTTTGATATTTTCAAACATTTATAGAAATAAAGTTATTAATAGTATATCTTTATATTTTAATATCTCTAAAAGAGCAGCAATACTATCTTTTAACCCAGTACATTTGTAGTTTTTTTAAAAAATCAATCTGGCAAGAGGAATATACATTTTATTGATCTTGAATAACAAGAATTTGGTTTAATTGATCTTTCTTTATTATTTTTGTTTTCTATTAACTACTACACAATCTTATCCATACTACTTCGTTTTACTTACTCCAACTCAATATCCTCGTCTATTTCTAATTTTATAAAGGGAATACTGGGGACTCCGGGAAGATGGCAGCCGATAGGAAGCCCACGCCCCGAGCTCCTGGAGATCGGTGAGTGGGGGTGACACGGGGAAGGGTGGGGTTCTCAAATTGGGTTTTGTGACTCCAGGAACACTCAGAGGCCTCCTCTGAACCAGGAGCAAGTGCCACCCACACACCCGCGCTCGCGCTCCCGACGGACGCCGGCACAGACGCCTGCACAGATGTTGCTGTGCCTGAGGAATCCAGGGAGCCACACTGCGACCCTGAGATCTGGGACCTGCAGTTAACCAGCGCCCGCACGTAATCGCAGACCAGTCCTCCCCACCCCAAGGTGCCCAGTGGGCACTCCACGCAGACCCACACCTCTCGCTCCCCACCCCCGGAGGCCCAGGCCCAGGCACACCTTAAAGGCGCCACCACTGCTCAGGATAAGATCAAGCCATCCCCTAAACCCAACCCTGCCCACCTGGGCCACACTTTCTAACAGGAGCTAAAGGAACGCCCACACTCCCCGCAGCCGCTAGCGCTCCTCACAGACTGCCTGTTCAGGGTGCCTGCCCCAAACCCCGCGACAGAGAGGCCTGCTTTACATTGTCCCCTGGGTAAACAGGCAGCCGGTCCTCCCCACCCCAGAGTACTAGAGGATTTTTTCCCACCTATCTGTGGCAAATGCCCCTAGCCAGGAACAGACCACCCAACTCCCACCCCATCCCCTAAACCCACTCCCCTGCTCAGCCAGCATGCTCCTTCAGATCTGTAAGGCCTAGCTGCAAACAGTTCCTGAGGAAAGCTATAATATAAGACCAGCCTCCTAAAGAGAGACCCCAGGGCCACAAAACACCAAGGAAAATGCCACCTAATACGAATAAATCAAACAAAAAACAGCTAGCAGCTTCCACAGTATCAAGAAAATAGAAACTGGATCTGATCCAAGAAGAACAGCTGGACCTAACAGCAGTCATAGAAAACGCGGAGATCGATCAACCACAGAAAGAAATCTTCAAGATGTTACTTACACGTATGCAGCTCTTGAGCGGTGCATTGAAGAAGAAAGAAGAATTGATACAGGAGATAAAGGCCACGCACCAAAGGGAAATCCAAGAACTAAAGAATGAGCTAACACAAACTAATAGTAAGCTCTCAGATTTCGGCCAGAGAATGGAGGAGGCAGAAAACAGGACAAGTGACCTAGAGGACTCACAAGTAGAAATTAATAAGTGGGAGAAAAAATCTAACAAGTCTATGAGAGAAGCAGAAGAAAATATTAGATGCCTGGCTGATA
>PVJH01013600.1:0-59881 GCA_004026705.1 Nesogale talazaci | reverse complement strand
TGTTGATAGTCTGAGAGATAGGGGAAACCAGAATAGAGAAATCCAACAGAGCTACTCTTCAGCCAATTAAAAATGATCATTGCATTCTTGTGGCTGAGACCCATGCCAGGTGCACCTCAGACCCTTCCCCTGCCCCTGTGCCTCTTCAAAATCAAAGGATTAGAGGGAATAATCTGTAGAGGTGACAGAGACAGGGAATAGTTCCTGGCTTTGCTTGCCAAACAGCGGGGAACAACGTGTGGGGCATTAGGCAGAGTACTCCGAAGGGTTTTTGCCTCAGTAGTGGGGAAAATTAGCTCTAACCTTACTGTTGCCCTAGTTCTATCTACCAAAGCTTAAAAGTGAAGCTCAAGTTTCCAGTAGATGGACACCACCACAAAACCCAAACAACCCCCCCCCCCAAATCTAAAGCCTCTCCTTAGAGGAATCCACTTATCGGAACACAATCATAGTTAGTATCTAAGAATCAAATCAAAAATTATGATTTCCTGCAGTCGAATATTAATATGAATACAAATAAACATGAAAATACCAAAATTGAAAGAAAAATTGACTAAACAAATAGACCCATCAATGCTGTAGTGATATAATTGATAGACAAAGACATTAAAGCAATGATTATAACTGCATAGTATTTAAGAAGCTTGAGGAAAGATTAAATAGAAACATGGTAAAGATGAAAAAGGCAAATGAAAAATGATACAGCTGAAAATGATAACGGAGATGCAGGGTGGAATATATCATAGGATTCACAGAAGATTAGATTGTGCCCTAGAAGCTGTTAGTCAGCTTGAAAACATGTATTACAATAGTATAAAGTAGAGAATGGAGAGGACAGAAATATATGAGGTCCTTATGTAATACATGAAATTATTAATGTCACTTAAAGGTAAAATGCTGCTATTTTTAGATGTATACTACAAACCCTGGAGCTTAAATTACAATGGAAAGAATTATAATGAATAGATCATAAACACGCTAATGAGGTGATTCCAACTCATAGTGACATGTACAGCGTTTCAGAGGCTCATGTTTTAAGGGTACAGATAGTCTCATTTTGCTCCTGAGCAATGACTATTGGTTTTCAATCAAATGCTACTGGAAAAATCAATCCAAAGAAGAATGAAAAAGAGGAGAGGAAATAAAAAAAATCAGTAGTAGAAGATATATTTGAATCCAATTAAGGAGATATTTAGGTTAAATGTCACTGTTGTAGACCCAAAATTAGAAGTTCCTGGATTTGATAAGAAAGCAACATTGTGAACTGTTCATAAAAACACAGAGTATACGTATAAAGACACAGAGAAATTAAACATAAAAGGACAGGAAAAAGAAAACTAGTAATGTTTTCTTAAAATGTGACTTTCTAAGTTGAAGAAGTAATTTGTAAAGAGGAAATACAATCCTAAACATTTATTCACCTAATAACAGAACTTCACATAGCATAAAGCAAACACAAGAAAACAAGACAAGAAACCCCCAAAGGCCAGTGTATGAAAGCCCAATCATAAGAATACTTTTAAAATATTATTTAAAATATTTAAAAAGGTATTTTAGAAATAAAACTAACAAGAATAGTGCAGAACATGAACCCTGCAAACTACAAAATATTGCTTAAAGAAATTAATGAAGACTTTAAATAAATAGATGCACCTCATTTGTTGACTGGAAGACAGTATTATTGACATATTAAACCTCCTCAAATTGATCCAGAGATTCAATATAATTCCAATGAATGTATTAGTAAGGGTTTTTACATAAATTGAAAGACACTCTAAAATTCATGCAGAAATAAATGGACCTCTGGCACGCAATAAAACTTTGAAAAAGAGTAAATTTGGAACACATATTTGCCCTCAAAACTCACTATAGTATCATGGAACCCAGTCAGGGGTTGGGATAAAGATAGACAATCAAAGAAAAATGATTTCTAGGTCTTGAGAACTGTTTCCTAAAATATGTTGCTGTTTGATATTGAGAATGTTTTGATTCATAGTAACCCCATGGAACATCAAAGAACTGTACCACAGGGTTTACAAGTCTGTAATTCTTTTTAAGCCATTTTATTGAGAGTTCATACATCACTTATCAAAATCCATGCATACATATTCTGTGCTTAGTACCTCTGCATGCTTGGTTCTGTCATCATTCTCCAAACAGCTGCTTTTCCACTTGAGCCCTTAACATCAGCTTTTCATCTTTTCCCCATCCCCCATATTAACCCATATTAACCCTCAATATTTTATAAATTGTTAATATTTTGTCATATCTTACACTGCCTGATGTCTCCTCTTGCCCACTTCTCGACTGTCTGTCCTCCCAATAAGAGGTTATATACAGATCCTTGTATTTGGGTCCCCCTCTCCATCCCACCTTTCCTCCATCCATCCAGTATGTCCACTCTCACTACTGGTCCAGAGGGGTTCATCTGTCTAGGGTTCCCTGTATTTCCAGTTCCCATCTGTACCGGTGCATCTCTTTTAGTCTAGCTGGATTTGTAAGGTAGAATTGGAATCATGATAGTTGGGGGAAAGATGCCTTTAAGAACTAGAGGAAAGTTGTATGTTTCATCGTTACTTCACTGCATCTTGACTGACCCAACTCCTCCCGCAACTCTTTTGTAAGGAGGTGTCCAATTGCCCACAAATGGGCCTTGCGTGCCCACCCTGCACTCCCTCTCACTCAAAGTGATATGATTCTTGTTCTTTGATGCTTGATACCAGCTCTCTTTGACCCCGCATGATCATGCAGGCTGTTGTGTTTCTTTCAAGTGGGCTTTGCCGTTTCTGCACTAGATGGCTGAATCAAACAGGAAACTCCCTTGTGCTCACCTTCTCTAGATGATTGCGGAGAACAGGTAGGGGCATGAGCAAGAGTGGTAAAGAAAGCTGATGATGCCTGCCTTTGAAAAGATATAGCATCTGGGGTCTTAAAGACTTGAAGGTAAACAAGCGACCATCTAGTTCAGGAGAAACAAAACCCACCATGGAACAAGCATACCAGCTTGTGCGACCATCAGGTGTGGAAGGAATCAGGTACCAGGCATCAAAGAACAAGAATCATGTCATTATGTGCCCACCCTCCCAATATGATTGCTGAAGACAAATGGGTGCAGACACAAATGTGGTGGAGAAAACTGATGGTGCCCAACTGCCAAGTCTATAATTTTATGGAAACAGACTTACACATGTTTCTTCTGTGGTTTGACTGGTACATTTGAACTACTGATCATATAGTTAGCAGCAAACTGCTTACCTCTGGTTCCACTAGGACAGATGCCCATTAACTTTTCCTATTCCCTACAGAAACAGTTCCACAGCTTGGTTTGAATGCTAGCAGCTTCAGTATTTTTTGGAAGATGGTTACAAGAGTCAATTATTGCACCCAGTTCTGATCTCGGAGACAGATTGTTGGGGTAGAAGGCACACACTTCCTGTCTCCTTGATCCTGGTACACATTAAGGTTTGAGACACACTGCCTAGACCCCTCCATGCCATAAATCCTCTACACTTCTGGGGACAGGTGAAGTGATTTGGAGACAGTAGTCAAATTCAGTGCCACTGAATAAAAAGGGGAAATTTATGACCTTTGCACATGAGATCCATTAGAATAGACTCTCAATGCTGTCAGACTGAACTGATGAATAAAAAATAAGATAATCTCATTTCTATCCATCTGCCTATTGATGCTAATTGTGCTTCAGGGTAAGCAAAAACTTGAACCAAGCACAGGCAATTGACACAAGTTATTGTCTAGAACTAACTTGCTACAAATTGATACTTGGTAAAAGGGCAGAAGTTGTGAATTGGATATTCTGAAATCTTTTTTGCCAGCTTTGACATTCCCTCCCTCTTCCCACACATATGCATACATAAATCTACACAGACACACACACATCTACAGTGAAAATTGTGACACACGAGGCAGGTTGAAATGTTCTGTTAAATACATAGTAAGTGGTAAAATCATCCAGAGCTAAAGTTCTATTTTAGCTGGGTATGAGCTAGTCACATGAATATAGAAGGGGATACCCCGCCCCCAAAGATGAATTTTTTTCCAAAGCTTTGTATTTGCTTTTCTTTTTTTTAAACCACCTTGTAATCTTCCAAGTACTCGCCATTTCACTTAAAACATTTTGTCAAATCTGTGATTCCATGATTGGAACTATTTAAATCTGTATGACTGACAGCATCTCCATTTTTTCCTTCATCTTCTCTATGTCATCAAATTGCTGTCCTTTCAGTCCCTCTTCATTTGAGGAAACAAAAATAAGTTGCAGGAAGTTAGTTCTGGTGAGTGAGGTGCAGGAGCAAGAGAGACATGCTCCTTTTAGCCAGTAACTGGTGAACTGAGATTGCTGAATGAGCAGATGCTTTGTGTGGTGTCAAAATCAATCCCTGGTATGCCACAAGTCATACCTTTCTTTGCTGCACACTATTATGCATTCGTTTCAGAAGCTCTAAATAGAAAGCTTGATTAACAGTCAGACCTGCTGGAATGAACTCCAGATGCACTCTAAGCCAACATTTTTTGTCCATTTGGAAAGTTGACAGATGTCCAGAACAAGGTTTGTCATTAATTGACATTTCACCCTTTTTGAAATGAGTGTACTTTCCAAATGGCTGCATTTGAGTTTTACCCAAGTCACTGTCCTTGTCTGCAGTGTTTTAATGTCACAGCAGGTTCTATGGCATTTTTCCGGAGCAGTAAACAAAATTTCACAGCCACACACTGTTCTCCTAAATAGGCTATCTCAAAAAAACGAGGTTGGAGTGAAACTGCTTCTGTGAAAAACTTCACCCTGACCAGAGAGAACCTTCTCAAGTGATGCCACTGGGTACACTAACACAGAATGAGTTGTTCGATGCTCACTTAGTGAGAAAAATGTGTTGTAGGAAAGTTCCCCCCCAATTTTGGGGGTACCCCCTCATATAAGAGAAGCAAAGAAGCCTTTAAGACTACTATCAGAATGGTCCTTCAATTGTCTGGCTCTACTGAACCCTATCTTTAACTTCTGGAATTGGGAAATGATTTGACCTAAGAATTGATTGCATCTTAGAGGAGGTAGAGGTAGGCATAGTGAAGAGTTTACCTCTAATAAGCATTACCATGATCATTTTTGCCACCACCGCGAACCTGACTCATGGAAACCCCATGTATACTAAAATAGAACTCGACTTTGTTAAATTTTAAATGACTGAGCTTTCGGAAGCTGACCACTGGGCCTTTCTTCAAAGTATTTTGTGGAGGCCTGAACCTCCAACGTTTTGGTTGGCAGGGATTCCAGATAAGTACTTGCATTTATTTTGCATTTTTCCTTTAGTGGGACCTCTTTTCTTCATAAACATTAGCTCTTTTCACCTCCCACTTGCTTATTTATAGGAATAGGCTCAGATTTTAGTATTTGACATTGTTCTTCCCTGTAGGAAATATAATGACAAGTAAAGCCCCAAACATTTGGCATTTAATCAAGATAAAATTGATTACCTTCAACTGAAAAAAAAGGGCTCAATTGTAATCAACATACTGAATATATTAAGTAAGACAAGTCTGGACTTTTAGTGGACTTGGCAGACATTCAGGCTCCCATTAAGAGCTCCCCACCCATCCTTTTTCTTTCTTTCTACACAGTCAAGATAATTTGTCCTCTGGAGGCCAGAGCACAACTAAGCAAAAACATTTAGAAGCTGGGCAAGGGAGATCTTACACACAGTTTGCCTCAGGTTCCATTTTCTCCCTCCTTTCTCTATATAGGTCAAATTGTATCATTTCTCATTTTATAACTTGTTACTCTAAATGGCAACAGTCCCTTCCATGTTGGTCAATGTCAGCATCTACTACAATAACGCTTCAACTTTCAACAAACAAGAATTGAGTGATGGAACCAACCATGGCCTCAGGCAGCATGACTTATTTGAAGTTGGCTGCCTCCACCTTCAACACCATGTGGCATTGTAAGATGGCTGGAGAAGGAGAGTCAAGATTGCCAAAAGACAGAGAATTTGTGGTTTTATTTCACTTCTACTCCTTAATTTGTTGTACTGTGACTCTCAGTATCATCACAGATAGATTTTCTCTACTCTGAAAGACCTAGAAAAACCCTAACCCTAAGAAAAGATCAGCATATATTTGCCTTTCTAGAACTTTAGATAAATGATGCCAACAGTTTGCTGTACATATTAGTTAAACATTTGAACAACATTTGTCGATTATTACAGATTTTATTACGAGCTAGTTAAAGTACTAGGAATGTTGCGTGCATTTTTTTACTTTTAATCCTTACTGTAGCCCAGAATGATGCCTACTAATATCCTCCTTCCAACAATGTGTAGGCTGTTTTTTTGTTTTTGTTTTAAAGAAAACATCCAAAATGATGAGGTGGTATAACTCTGTAGCAAACACACAAAAAATCAGACACAAACCTATCTGAATAGAAAGTTCATTTTTCCTTTTTTACTCCAAGACAGTTAACCTTTCAAATCCTTAGGGACTTTGGAGACAAGCCAAAAAATGTTTCCCTTTTATGAATAAGTACTAGGTCATTCATTAAAGTGCTGTTCTCCCCAACCCTTGTCTTGAAGAAGTAAAGATTAATCAGAAGGAAATTTGTTATTGAATCATGCATTTAATTTTGTCCATTATTCTTCTATCCATGTCCAGAAATATTTGAAGAACTTTAACAGCAAGCAAATATCTGAACCTCTCTGAAGAGTTTGATTTCTTGTGACTTCTTTGACTGCTTTTATCTGGTGGAATTTTCCAGATTTCATCCAGCATTATTTTTTTAAATGTACTCACCTGATTCCATCAAAGCAATGTGGAAGCAAGAGTCTCTCTTAGAAATCTGGATATTCTCTGTGAGTCTAACATGTGTACTGTTTCAGGCCTAACATGAAATGAATTGCTTGCATTCACCCTTTTGACTTCATAGCAGAGGCCTTTGAAGCAATTAATTGGATGAATTATGAAATTCTTGTCATTGAGAAAGCATGGTAAGAAAACCACCCTGTATGTAGAAATAGAATAGAATTGAAATCTTGGTTTTGCCACTTGTTGACTATGTGATATTTGGGAAAACATTTGTCTTATGTGTATTCATCATAGTTTATTTGATATAATAAGAGATTTGGTTTAAAGTAATTGCTCTTCAAAGTATTTCCTAGATCGTGTCTTATGTTAATTTCTTCATTTCCACACTGAGAACAATGCTCTGTCTTTAAGAAATAATGAATTATATTGTTTAAGGACATGAGATTTGAAGTTCAAATTCATGCTTTTGGACTTGAGTTCTGATTCAGTCACTCTCTTATGCAGACATAAGCCTATCCGTTTCACCTAAAAGGATCATTTAGTAATGACTTACCTTAGTATGTTATTACAAGCATGAAATGCAATGAGATAAAATGTTGGAAAGTACTGGGCACCAGGAAGAATCGAATGATTTTATTTAAAAAGATAAAGTGACTCTGTTATATGTCTATAAGGAGCTTTGATAGCACAGTAGTTTAATGCAGAGCTGATCATTGAAAGATCCCTGATTGGAGTTCTCCAGCTCGCTGTGTGAGCAGGGTGAGACAAGTTCTTTCTACAAAGAGTACCTCAGAAACTCTAAAGGGTTTCTTCTACTCTCTCTTTACAGGATTGCTAAGGGTGGGGATTGGCCTGATGGCAATACGTTTGCTGGGGTTTATGTTAAATACATGTTTTCAATTTCTTTCTTAGAATACATTCTATTCTCTTTTTGAAAAGTTTGCCATGTCACCCATACATTGATTTATCTTCTTGAAATTCATGGGAAGTTGGACATAGGTAAACCAGGGATAGACTTTGCCATCTTTCAGATATTCAGTATCCATTTCAGTAGTGTTAGCACCAAATGTTGCAACTGCCTTGACTGACTCCTGGTCATGCTGTGGACAGTGGCCTGGGCTGTTGCGAGCCACAGGATTTTTCACTCGCTGATTTTGGGGGCGTGGGGATAGGAGCATTGAGATGTAGATGTAGTTTGAGGACGCCTGAGTGTAAGAATGTGTTAATAGCTCCAATTGGATATTAATTATCACACACAGAGACCACACATTCTAATGAGCTATTTTAATAAAATTATAGTCTCCCAAACTTCCAAACAACTAGAACCTTAAAAAAATTCATTCTAATCAATAATCTGCTCTTCTTCACACACACACTTTTAAAAGGAAAAGGTAGAAAAAAATGAACTCTGTAATTTCTATCTCAATTAGCTGAGATTTACTAATTATCTGGAGACAAGTCTTCTACCTTTCATAAACCCACAAACCTGAGTTGGTCCTGACTCATAGCACGTTTCATGGGGCAGGGCAGAACTGCCCCCTGTAGGTTTCTGAGGCTGTAAATCTTCCCAGGGGCAGCAAATGCCATCTTTTTACTGAGGAACACCTGGTGGTTTTGAACTACTGAACTTGAGGTTAGCATTCCAATTCATAACCAATCATGTCAACTGCATCCCTTCCTGGTATTCTAACTTTCCTCCTCATTCAACCTTCATTCTGATTATGCCCATCACCTTTTGTTCTTTAGAAAACTCACCTTCACATTTGCTAATGCATACTGATAAGAAATAATTTTCATCTCCAATGTGAACAAAGGAAGTGATAGGACATTTAGAGGAGTACCAAGTTGAAGCTGTTGGTTCTACTTCATGTTTTCAGAACAATCGTTGCATTTTGGCTGTTTCACACTTCATTACTGGTATTTTGTTTGTTTCATTTTACTTGTTTATCCTTGCAGCCTTACGCCCATACTTCTTTGTGACTTGAAATATTGCAGAAGTGGTCCAGAAGACAGGAAAAATTCTTTTTTCTTTGAAACAATCCAAAGCTATCAGCCCAGGGTTTATAACGCACATTTGTGCTTTCATCTGGTTGTTATTTTGGTGTCCTATTACTAGAAAAGATTTTTACCCACAAAGGCTCACACACCAGAATGCATTTTCATGCCATCACACTTATTTGCAATGGGTGCCCTTTCTGGTGGTAATTGCAGTGTGTGAGCATGCAATCTGAAAATATATTTTGACAGCATGGCTAAATGAAAAATGCCCCTCCCATCCCCAAATAATCAAAAAGAAGAAGAAAAAAGCAATACTTACTGTTAACATTTTTTTTGTTGCAACCACAGAAAGTTCAAAATGCCTCTGTGAATAGCTATTTATTTATTGAATATGTGTAGCTAAAAACAAAACCCAAAAACCTTCAAACCACATAATACTAGGGTGGTTCTTTCTGGGGACCTGTGGTGTCATGAAATTTCTAAGGGCACAAACACTCCAGCATGCAATTCACCAGTGGAAGAAATATGCTCCAGCATTTCATATTGCTTTTACAGCTCAGGGGTGGTAGAATCTGGAAACACACCAGATACCCTCTTCACTCAGCCTATGTTTAATTTTAATTTAATGTACAATAAGAGTCAAAAAGAAAAAGCATAAGGAAATCTAGGCTGCATTCCAAGTCCCTCCTCCATGTAGATAAAGACTTATTTCTGTCCCAAGAGCATAGATAGGGGTTTTTATTTAGAGTGCATTTTCTATTCCATTTCTTTCTATTTTCTTGAGGGTTATTAGCCATTGTTTCTCTGGGATTTCATAGCAAAATATTTTTTTTTGTCACAGACCTCATCTTGTTTTACTTGGGAACTACAGCATTTTATATTGTGTTTTAATAAAGCAAGTACCAACAGCTATTCATTTTCTGCTTCCTTGGGGCCCCACCCAGTGTTTCAACTTATGAGCATAGTCTAGGAGAGGGAGAATCAGTGGAGAATGACAACTACTAGGACAGCTGTAGGTTTTGCCTCCTCATCTTCTTTTGAAAAAAAATCACGCACTTCATACCCATTACACATCCAGTGGCAAAGAGATGAGGCTGTCAACTTCAGGAAAGGTTTACAGCTTCAGAAACCTAAAGGGGCAGTTCTACTCTGTTCTTTAGGCTCACGAGGAATCCAAATCCACTTGATGACAGTGAATTCTGAATGAGTTACTATTTAAAAGATGTTCTGATGTTTGAAAAAGCACTCTGGTGATAAAATGGGTTTAAGACTTGGGCTTTGAACCATAAGGTTCAAATTCATGACCATCTCTGGCACAGATTGATGAGTATGTTTGCTTCTGTAGAGATTAAAGTCTCAAAAACTCTAGGAAGCAGTTCTATGCTGTCCTACAGAGTCAGAATGTCCTCTGAGTTGGTTTCAATGAGTCAGAATCAACTTGATGGCAGTGGGTTTGGACATAACATTTGGAAATATAATCAGGCTTTTGTTATTTATTGTATATGTTTCTCTTAAGGATGTTTTTGAGGGTATGTTGTGTTTCTGGGTGGCATTGTCTTCCTAGAGATGCCTCACATTGTTTCCCAAAACTGGCTTTAAGGAAGATAAACAAGATGCTGGCAAAGACAGAAGAAATATCAGCTGTCTGTCAAATTAAATCTTTCTTTAGGTAACCTTGATTATGATATTGAAGCCCAGATGATCTCATTCTGTTTTGTCCACTCCTGAGGATTTTTTAAAGTGTCTTATAGCTTAGTTGATTGATCTAAGAATTAAATAACTCTCTTCAATCAATGACTTTCAAAATTTCATACTGAATTCCATTTTGTGAAAGACTTGAGATTGTAAAAGATAAATGAGTAGTCCTTTTGTTCTAACCTAGAAATAACAACAACAACAACAAACAATGGGGCTGTGTTAGTCTAGAGGAACAAATTCAAGGACACACATATCGATATAAGGAAAGGGTTTATATACAAAAGGAATGGGACATGGAGAAAGCATCCCAGCCCAGTCCAGTTCAAAGTCATAAGTTTGATATTAACCCATATGCCTGAAATCAGTCTATAAAGTCTTCTTCTGAGTCACGAAGTCACAGGTCAGTGAGTGCAGAATCTCAGTGCTGGCAGGGCACCTCCAGGGCTCAGGGTCCATCAACAACAGAAGCAACTCATAGCTGGCAGAGGTCTCCATCTGGCCACCCCAGCCTCAGAGGTCTGGCTCCATCAGGGCAAAGCTGTGTGGTCTCTCCGCTGGCTCCTCCAGCCTCTAGAACACTGCCAGCTTGTCTTGTCCATGATTAATCATCTCTGAAACTAACTCCCAACAACTGGGGAAGATAGCATCTCATCTTCATGAGGGAAATATTGCGAGATTTCCCAGAAGTCTCAGGAGAAAGCCATGGCCACATGGAGGCCTCAATGGCTGCTCAATGGCTATCTCCAGAGTAACAGGCTAGATTCCACCCCTACATTTCAATCATAAAATTAACATAAGCACATGACTGCCACAGGGGCAATCTGAGCTATACTGAATCAGAATTAGTATTCTGAGTAGATCTAATTCTAAAGGAAAAAGGATCACATCCTATCAGCCTGTCTTAATTTTTTAGACAATGGCTCCTGTTTCCTGCTTGCCTCCAACAGAGGTAGAAGGCATAAATAGAAGCTGAAAGTTGGGTTATCTCTAGGAGATATTGATAATTCAAGTCAGAATCAAAATAACTGTCTGATGAGAAGTTCTTCCTCAGGGTTATCCTTACTACTTTTGAAATTTGGTTTGGTTTACCACCTGTTCAGAATTGTAGTAAAGAGCCAATTGTCACTGAGTTGACTTCAACACATACCGTCACAGGGATGAAGTGCATTTCTGTTAAATGTCTCTTCTAGCCAGGGAATCTCTGGGTTGGGAATGCCTCTAGGGTAGTAAGGATTTTATTGATGTCCACACAATCATTGTCTAAGATTATAAAAATAAGGTGCTTATGACCTACTCTGTAGGTTGGGTATCTTGCAAATAATTTAAATAATGGAACCCTAAAAAGAGAATTGGTCAGTTTTGCTATTCTGTGATTGTCAAAAACGAGAGTCTGGGGTAGAGCACATCTTTTAGATCCAGTGTTCCCATGCTGGGAACCACCAAAACCAGTGATTCTCAACCTCCCTACTGCAGCAACCCTTTCATCAGTTCCTCATGTGGTGACCCTCAACCATGAAATTATTTGTGTTGCTACTTCATAACTGTAATTTTGCTAGTGTTATGAATCTTAATACAAATATCTGATATATATATAAATGTATTTTCATTGTTACAAATTGAAAATAATTAAATCAGTGATTAATCACAAAAAATATGTAATTTTATATTCTGAATTATTTATTTCTAATTACAAATAAATGAAATTTTGTCTTGAAGCATGGGTAACAGTCTTAATATAACAACAGTAAACTACATTACATTAAAATCCAGTGTCAGGGAGAAAAGTTCTCTTCTCACAAGATCAGAAATTCTCAGGGCAGTCTTTGAAAAAGGACTAGGATCACCTTCCACAACAAGTCTATTTCTGTAGTTAGACTTGATAACCAACAAGCTGGAAAACCCTATTTCACAAAGATATGCTGTTGGAAATGGAAGAAAATGGCACAACACAGCCTCAAACAGTACAGAATATGACTACAAACACTTGATCCAGAATTTTGTAACTGGCATTGTAGAGAAATCAGTTCTCACTGCATCATTGGTAATAAGCTCAATGACATACTCTTGTGCTGTCTCAGGAGCATCTTCAACTTCAATTGTGAATGAGCTTCTGGCAAGTGCATATGGGGTGTCAGGTAGACTTGAAGAGTACGATGAAATTCCATCTGCAAGCACGTGCAAGTGTTCTTTCACAGAAATTATCATTGTAACCCCTTTTTCTGGTTCAATATCCTTTTTCTCAAAGAAAGCAGATAATGTAGGCAACATGTAAATTTTATTTCAATCCTTTTTTTTTCTTGCCAAAGCTGAAGTTTCATTTAGAATGATCAGATCTTTTCAGATAAATCGAGACATGTTCCATTTGGTCCTTGCAGTGATAAATTTAACTCATCCAAGATGGCAAAGATATCAACCAAGTAACTATTTTCTGCAGTTCACTTTTATCACAGAAAAGTGCTTTGAACTGCAATCTTGAGTCTTGCTTACTGATTAAAAAATGTTTTGAGTTCATCACAAAACTCAAAAACATGTTTTAAAACTTTTCCTCTGACAACCATCTCACGTCAGTGTGAAATAGCAGAGCATTATTTGGCGCATCCAATTCTTTGCATAGTTTCAATGAAAACAGTCAACTTATCAAATTGACAGAACTTAAGATGCTTTTCATTACTTTTGTAACTCTCGTGGCAGCTTCTTTGTGGCTAATATTTGCTAATGAATCATACAGTGAATTCCAATGACTTTTAGTAACTCATTCACTACCAAAAACATTGAAATCCAGATTGACATCCTAGAATAGTTGGAGCGCAAACACCACAAACCTTTTCCCAAGAGATCTTAGGCTCTTTGAGATATGAACCAGCTGTATCAAATAGATGATGTGCAGTAGTTGTTGTTTCAAGAGCCTTGCAAAAAGAAAACCCATCTTTAAAGTCGCCATCATTAGTTTACCTATGTAAACCAGTAACTGTGAACTGCTGGCAACATCTGTAGATTTATCAAGCTGGATGCCCAATGGTAGAAGTGAAGCAGATTTAATTTCCTGGATTACCTGATCAAGAATATCAGCAAACATGTCATCTATTCTTCTGGGGACAGTGTCGTTAGATAAGGAAATTGCACTCAATTCATCTTTAATCATATTTCAAACAATGTCTTTGGTCACTGACAACAGTAATCCTCAGCAAGCATGTGAGGTTTCATAGTTTGGTGATTCTGAATGCCATCAAATATGAAGTTTCAGCGGCTTCTATATTTTGTTTGTGGTACTTTCCACCAGTGTCAAGTCTGGCTTTCTTGAGTCCATTACCTTTGTTTCTAAAATAGTTGTTATCCTTGCTGGCAAAGCTCAGATGTTTGCTATCAAGATGGCCTTTTAGTTTGTTCAGCTTCATAGATTTGTCTGATAGAACTTCTCAACAAATAACACATTGCAGTTTCCCAATTCCTGCTGCAATTATTGAGGTAAAACCATACTGTAAAAAAATCCTCATATATTTTCTTTTCTTAATCTTCTTCTTTACATGATCTTTTGTCACAGGATGACTTACTAATGAAAATAACATATAACATAGCTTTAAAAATACAAAAGATGATACATGGCATAGTTCAGTCAATACAGTTCATTAAAGTTTCCTATGATTTACCATTCTGTGTTGCTCCGTTTTACATACCTCTTATTATCACAAGGGGGTAGTATTCACATTAACCACAGCTAAATACAAAAAGACCCATCAGCATCCAGATTAAGTTTCCATGGTATGTATGTAGTATATATGTATATGTGTGTGTGTATTTGCAGTAGTTGATAACTTTACAGTACATGATTTTACATTTACCTAGTAATTATAATTCATGAAGTGTCATTTTTCCTCCAATACTACTGCTTTCAACACAATATCTGTTTTTAACAATGTAGCTGCTTTCAACACAGCAGCTGCTTTCTACACAGTAGCTGCTTTCCACACAGTAGCTTCTTTCTGGACAGTAGCTGTTCTGCACACGTGTGACTGGTCTACTTAAGTAAAGTATGGCACCAACCCTGTCACATACACCTGTATTTGTATGGGATGTATGTGATAGGGTTGGCACGATGATGTCATCACATCAAGTACTCTTAAATGGACATATCTGCATGTGAGGGGCCCACCTAGAGATGGAAAGAAGAGTGGTGTCTCATTCCTAAGACCACCAAAAGTATGTGTTTTTCGATGGTTTTTGGTGACTCTTATGAAAGGGTTGTTCAATCCCCAAAGGGGTTGCAGCCCACCGATTGAGAACTGCTGACCTAGATCAAAGACACAGAGCTGTTATCACTGAAGAGAGAGAAAGCAAAAGCATTTCAGCAGTATGATGGAAAGAAGTTCCACTGCAGAATTCAGTGACTGAGATGTAGTTGTAGAGGCACCAGAAGATCAACATAAGATTGTGTATTGGGTTTATGGGGCCCGAGGAGGAAGGTTTCTAGAGTAGGCAACCTTGTCACAGAACAAGAGAGCAGAATACCTTAAAGCCATGTCATAGTGGCAAAGTGGGGTGCCTCTGGGTACATCTTGGTGGTATTAAAAGCTGTGTGATGTTTGTCAAAACAGGAGACGATAACTCAAGAACTGAAGGCCAAAGGCTCCACAGAGAGATCTGTGGTCTCAGAGAAAGTACTCTGGTCTAACAACAGTATCCTGAGTTGTTCCTGTTTCTTCCAAGTTGGTCCTGATCTTGAATAGTAACCGGCTTGTGGTAGTTAGATAATTTTATGTCAACTGGAAGATGAATGAAAACATAGAGGTGGATCCAACCTGTCAATCTGGTTACAGTCTGATGGTGTTTTCTTGGGGGTGTGATATTCTCGTGAGTACTCTAGGAACTTCCTTCTGACTCTCCCCCTTTGCCTTCTTGGCAACTGATCCTGAGAGCCACCAGAGTTCTGCCATGTTTCCACTGACCTTGAATCCATGTGACTCTGCACCTATTCACCAGTAGTCTTCTTGCATTTTTCATCAATGTATGTGGCTATGTGAATCTGAAAAGGGACTTATGAACTAGTTTTGGACTTACGGACTTGAATTGGACTGGGCTAGGACTCTTTCTTGATATATAATTACTTCTTGAAATAAAGCTTCCTTAGGTGTATAAGAATATGACTGTATTTGTTTCTGTAGGAATAAGAATATGACTGTATTTGTTTCTGTAGGTAACCTGGTCTAACACACTTTACTGACCTCAGAAACCTAGTAACTGTGACTAGAGTCTGTGAGTGCTATGGGGTGATTGCAATGAATTATTGAGCCCAGTAAAGAAGGTGACAAGGATGCTAAGGGAGGGAGAACTGGCGTCAGAATTGGTAAAAACGGTTCTAAAGTAGAGACCTCTGCCCATAGACTTTTGCTTTGGCTTGATACTGATGATCTTAAATCTTTCTTTACCACAAAAAATGTTAGATGAGGAGGTCTGTCATCACTGTCACATTTTTATATACCTCATGTATGTTAGAGTTGAATTGCATTCCATGGTGTTTTAAGTGGTTTAACTTCTTAGAAGTAGATTTCCAGATTTTTCTTCAGAGATATCTTTGGGCAGACTCTCTTTTGGTTAAACGCAGAGTGTATTAGCCATTTGCACTATTTTAGGGATCCTTTAGTAAAGTAAATCAAACTAAATCCACTGCTATTGAGTCAATTCTGACTCTGAGTGACTGTACATCGTTTTCACAAGGCTGTAAATCTTTATAGGATCAGAGCATCTTATCTTTCTCCCATAGGACCCTGGTAGACTTGAACTGCCAACCTCGCAGTCATCAGTTCAGCAACTAGCTAATGGTGCCATCAGGGCTCCTTGTTGTTGTTCTGGTTAAGTGCTATCAAGTTGGTTCTGATTCCTAGCTACTCTATGCATACAGAACGAAACACCACCTGGTCCTGACCCATCTTCACAATCATTGCAGCCACGAGATCAATCCATCTTGTTGAAGGCCTTCCACCTTTTTTACTGCCCCTTCACTTTTCCTTGCAAAATGTCCTTCTCCAGGAACTGATCTCCATGGTAACATGTCTTGCCATTTTTGCTTCTAAGGAGCATTCTGCCTCCCAAAACTGATGTGTTTGTTTGTTTATTTGTATTTTGGTGCAGGACCATACAGTGTGTCATTTTGTTGTGCACAGACTTGCTATGGGTCAGAGCTGACTCTCTGGCACCAAGCAGCAGCAACAACAACAACAACAACAACATCAACAAGGACTTTCAAGATTATTTGCCAACATAATGCATGCGTTTTTCTGTGTTCTTCATTATCCAATATCTAACTTCCAAATGCATAGGAGGCAATTGAAAATATCGTGACTTGGCCTAGGCCCACTTCAGCCTTCAAAGTAACCTTATTTTGAACACTTTAAAAAGATTTTGTGTGTACATTCATTCTGTCAAGCACATTTGTACCTTTGTTGCCATTAACAGTCTCAAAACATTTGTATTGTGATGAGAGTTGTATGAGCCCCCAATAAAATGATTTTTAAAAATTAAAAAAAGTTGTGCAACCGGTTTCCTTGATGCAGTGCATACCTTGGTCTTTTGACTGTTGCTTTCATCAGCATTCATGTGGATCCAGGTGGCATGAGGACTTACATCTTTTCTCCGTTTCTCATGATGTGCCTTATTGGCCCAGCGGTGAGAATTTGTCTTTTCTGTGCATTGGTTGGAGTCTTTAGAGAAGGCTGAAATTCTTCGTCTGCATCAGCAAGTGTTTCAAGTCCTCCTCACTTTCAGCAAGCAAGCTTATGCCGTCTGCACATCACCTGCCTTTAAAAGCCTTTCTCCAAATCTGATACAGTGTTCTGCTTCCTGTAATCCAGCTTCTCCGATCATTTCTTTAGCACACGGATTGAATAAGCATGAAGAGAGGATATAACACACCTTTACGATTGTAATCCATCCAGTGTTACCTTTTTCTGTTCATACAAACCGCTTCTTGCTCCATGTATGAGTTCAGCATGAGCCCAATGAAGTGTTCCTGACTTCTCATGCTTCTCAAGGCTGTCCATAGTTTACTATAAGCCACACAATCAAATGCATTGGATAGTCAATATTACACAAGTAAACATCTTTCTGGTATTCTCTGCTTTGAGCCAAGATCCATCTGACATCAGCAATGATACCCCTTGTTCCATGTCCTCTTCTGAATCGTGCCCGAACCTCTTTGACAGCAGCTACCTGTCACTATACTTCTGCAACTGCTGTGGGTGGATCTTCAAAATTTACTTGCATGTGATATTGATAATAATCTCTAATTGAAGTATTCTGTTAGGTCACCACAGAATTCCTGGAGACAGAGTGGTTACATATTTAGCTGCTAATCTCAAGATCAGCAGTTCGAAACCACCAGCCACTCAGTGGAAGAAAGACTAGCCTCTTCTAATTCCATAAAGAGACAGAGTCAGAAACTCAAAGAGTTTCTACTCTTTCCTATAGGGTTCTTATAAGTAGGAATTGGCTTGATGGCAGTGAGTGAGTGAGTGAGTGACCGAGTTGGGTTTTCTTTCTTCAGAGTAAATACAAATATGACTCTTATCCAGTCATTTGGCCAAGCAATTGTCTTCCAAATTTCCTGACGTAGATGAATAAAAACTTCCAGTGGTTCATCAGCTTTTTGACACATTTCAATTGGTATTCCATTACTTATGTAGTATTGTTTTTGGCTAATGCTTTAAGTACAGCTTGAAGTGTTTCCTCCAATAGCCTTGGTTCTTGCTTATATGCTACCTCCTAAAATGGAGGGATGTCAACGGGTCCTTTTTGGTGCAGTAACTCTGTGTATGCTTTTAGGGGACATCACTGCCCTCTGGTGGGAGTGGGAGGCCCAGTCTTGCTCCTGGAGAGCTGCTGCTGGATTTGAACAGCCAAACCAGTGGACTGCAGTCCCGCACTCAATCACTATGCCACTGGGGCCCAGCCCCTCTGTGTATTCTTTCCATCTATTTTTGAGCCTCTTTGAATCATTCAGTACTTTGTCCATAGACACGTTCAATATTGCAATTGAGGGCTTGAATTTTTTCTTGAGTTTTTTTTTTTTTTTTTGGTGTGTGTGTAAGATATGCTGAGTGGGTTCTTCCTTTTTTGGTTTTTCTACCTCTAGTTCTTTGTACATTTTAATGTAATATTTTACTCTGCCTTCTCAAGCTGCCCTTTGAAATGTTTTGCTCAAATCTTTGATTTTGTCCTATCTTCCATATGCCTTAGCCACTCTATGATTAAAGGGAAGTTTCAGAGACATTTGCTTTGCTGTTTCTTCCTCTATTGTCTTTTTAATAACTCTGTGCTTTCTTCATGTATGGTGTTCTTGATGTCCTCTCACAGTTGAGCAGGTCTTCTGTCATTAGCATTCAACACATCAAATCTGTTCTCGAAGTATCCCAGTTATCTGAGTGGCATATATTCAAGGTTGTTTTTTGGCTCTTGTGAAGTTACATATGAGCAATTGATAGTCTGTCCTGCAATCAGGCCCTGACCTAGTTTCAGCTTCTGATATGGAACTTCTCTATTGTCTCTTCCCATAGAAGTGCCCAATTTGATTTTTGTGTATTCCATCTGGAGAAATCCAAGTGTAAAGTCACTGTGCTGTTGAAAAAAGGTATTTGCTAAAACACTTTGTTGGTCTCACAAATTTCAATCCTTTGTTTCTATCACCAAGACCAGACTTTCCAAGTATTGTTGTTTCTTCGGTTTCCATTTTTTGCATTTCCAAATATCAGTAGTTACCAGTGCATCTTGCTTGAATTTTTGATCACTTTCAAACTGAAGAAGCTGGCCTAATTCTTCAATTTCTATGTTACAAGCTTTAGGTTTAGCACAAAGTTTGACTAAAAGTTTCCTTTCATTTATGACTACTTCTAGTTTTCCTAGATTTATGTTTAGCACATTCCCACTTCCAAATACTAATGGATATTTGCAGTCTAATTTTGGATCTTGCCCTATCAGCAAATAAATGTTCCAGGGGTTTTATTCCAGTAGGTTCTACTCTACCTATCATGGCACTCAAATCTACTTTGATAAGGTGGTGTTTCCTCAGTCACATTTTTAGCCTCTTCTGACTTGAGAGGTTCCTCTTTTGCCACTATTTTTGACAATGTTTTTTTTTTTTCATTGGGTTTTCAGTCCTGACAATGTTTCAATCTTATCCATAGGGCTTTTAGTGACAAATTCCTCTGAAGTGGACAACCTATTCCTTCTTTATAGTCTGTTCATCCTCCGGAAGTTCTGTTGCAACTTGTTCGTTTTGGATGATCCTGCTGGTATTTGAAATACCAGTGACAGAGCTTCCAGCATCCCAGCACCACACAAACCACCATAGTGAGACAAACTGACAGGCAAGTGGTGGCTAGGGCTTTAGTAATATAAAATAACTAAATACTGTTCTTGGATACGGTCTCTCTATATGTTTTTCTCTACATTATAGTCTGCATCACCATCATCCATGGCATTGAAATAGACTGTTGACAACTGGTTGGCATCAGACCTAGAATGCAGAGAATTAAATTCACATAATGTCTATGCATTAGAGCAATACATTTAAAAGCAGCCCACTACCCCCAATAGACTCCAATTCTTATTTCTATAATTTGTAGGTTAAATCTCCTCCCTTTACTTTCTTTATTCTTGAAGGGAGAAATTTCCTGTCCGTGTTAAGGAGCTTCAATTTCTTCTTTCTTATGGAACAAGGCAAATTGTACTCTGGAATACATTGCATTAAGAAAAAACGGGCAACGATGTAGATTTATGTTTTCTAGGCCATTGCTTTTACAACCAGTAGAAATAGGGAGGGGGGAAGTTTGTGTTAGCCCGAATCATTTAGAAAGTATGGGACATCTTTCAGTATGGGTGCTGTTAATTTACATAGAAAAACCTAGAATATATTTTTTGCTTTATATTTATCCTGTTCCCTTTTGTCTTTCACTATTATTTCTCTTTATTTCTAATCATGGATGCCACTTCTTTTGCAACATTCCTCCCTTTATTCTCATACTCTTCCCACCCTTCTTACCCTGTCCCTCTTCCATCCTTCAGTCACACGTGCCTGACTTGATATTGGTGGATGCAGGGTCCAAATGGGAGGAGTGTATTAGCAGATTGCTTGCTGTCTTACCAAAGTAAACAAATAAGCATGGTCTAGAAACAAACCCAAACCAGTAGCTACTACAAAAAGAAATTTGATTTTTTGTTTTTATTGCTTAAGCAATACTATAGGAAGTTCATTTACAAATCTATACCACCAATTTATTTTTATGATACTTTTTTCATCAACATACCCCTTCCTTACCAATTTAAATTTGTTGGTGAGGTGTGGTAAATATTGCAGGATATTTTGTTTTACTAAAGAAAAACATGATGAACCATTGAATGTTTCAAAACTTTTGTTATGTGTTATGGATTTTAATAAACATTATGTGGAATATATATGTCCCAATGGACTCTGGTGGCATGGAAAAAATCATATTTTAGTAATGTTATTTTCTTTAGAAACTTTTGAAAGCATGGAATGTTTTTATAATGCCAGTTGGATGTCAACTGCCACCTAGACACCGGCCTGTATTGCGTGTGTATGTGTGTGTGTGTGTGTGTGTGTATTAGGGCTTCCAAAAACCTCAAAGGGGGAACATTTAAATGGTGCTTATTAGTACCATGAGTAATAAAAGGGATACAAAACATTATTTGGACCCCTGTTTCTCTTGCCAGTTACCAGTGAATTTACTAGCTATGCAACAAAATTACGTGTAGCAAAACTATCTGTTGCCCATTCTTGTTCGGGGACAACTCAATTCTGGCTTTTGCCCACACTCCTTCATTATCGATCTCTGCTGAGGTTATCACTAATCTCCACATAGGCACATCCTTTAGTCAGTTCCTGGTCCTCACAGCAGCCCGTGTAGAGCACTTCCCTTTGATGTCCATCGCGTGCCTTGCTCAATCCTATTTCCCGTCTGCTGTACTCAATGCTCTCAGCTTCTCCTCCACCTCCTCCTGATGCTTCTGCTGTGCTTACTCATTTGGGGAGATGTAACCGAGTCTTATGGAATTAAATATCATCTATAAGTTAATTGCTCCTAAATTTATATTTCTAGGTCAGATCTCTTTCTAAACAGCAGACTTAAATCTCATTTCTTGTTCAACACCACACTTTGATGTCCAGCAGTTATTTTAAAAGCCTCTAGTTCCACCTATCTACATTCACTTCAACCTCACTGCCACGGAATCTGTTCTGACTCATAGCGACCCTTGAGGCCACAGTAGGTCTGCCTTATATGTTTCCGAGACTGTCACTCTGTACAGAAGTAGAAACCGTCATCTTTTTCCGGTGGACAAGCTGGTGATTTTGACCTACGGATTGTACAGTTAGCAGCCCACCTGTACCAGGGCTTCACTACACTCCCCATAGCCATTCTCATTTTTTTGGGGGGGCCTGGCAATTTTATCCTTGGAGTTGTCTAGGCTAAAACCTGCAGAGTTATTCTTATCTTGATTTCTCTTTTTCTCCCACCCCACATCCATATTGCATATTGACAATATGGGTTTATTAGCTGAACAGAGCAACTCTGTTTTAGATTAAATCCCTTTCAGGGTAGTTTAGTCAGAGCTAACAGACATGACATTTTGTCTGAGAGGGTTGGAAGCTGAAATGGGAGCCTGCCTGCCCTGTTGTCTTCCACACGAGGAACCATGAAAACAAACATACACACAAAACATATCTAACCAATAGTTAATGGCACCATTAAACAGGATTATAAATCTCTCCTAATCCTGAGTCTCATCATTATAAACATATCATATGACTAGACTCCTTAAAGGAGACTACACTTTCTTTTCTAGAATCTCCTTGCCAACAGCTTGGAAATTCAAATCCACGTGGAAGTGCCATGGAATAAAGGCCTGGTGATCTACTTCCAGAAAATCAGCTACTGAAAATCTTAGGGAATGAATAAGGCCACCATGAATTGGAATCGAGTTGATGGCAACTGTTCTTAATTTTCTTTTCGGTGCATCCACCCTCCCCAACAGTTGACTCGGTGTATCCATCCCTACTAACTGAATAGATGAATTTTCACTTTCTGAAATACTGACCTGGTGCTATGATCCTTATTTCAAGAGCCACAGGTGAGTCAGAAGGAGAGGTATTATCCTTCTACTCATAGACCTCCCCCACCAAAGACCCTAAAATGACTCTCAATGTTATAGAGTGAGAAGGAAAGTCCAGAACAAGATCGACTTTTCTGGAGAGCTCCAAGTCCTCTGAAATGTGGCATTTTGCTGTTATTTCCTTCTACTGTTTTTAATTACCAGCTCTAGTCACATGAAATGAGGATTCGGGTTGCCTAGGCATTCATCTGCTCCGTTTGCATATTCCTCTCTTAAACAAGTGTGTTTCGGCACACTGTTCTGCTTGCTGCTTTCAATGTGCTGACTGTGTCCTCGTGTCCCTTGCCGGGAGTGAGGGTTATCTTTAAAGTTCACAATCAGTAGACTTTGGCGGACAGCCAAAACACCAGGGGCATCATATGATCGGAAATATGCAAAAGGAATTGCTGAGTGAAGGGATGGCAACAAAGTATTCCAAAAAAAATCCTCTAAAAAGGGAAAAACAGTCTGCGACTCATATTTAGAGTACCGGAGGCTTTCTTTTCACATTTCTTTTTAATCTTGGAGGGATTTCTTAGCTGGGTTTCCTAGGCCTGCAAATAATGCTTTATTTAATCTAGCTTGGTTGGAGGATCTTAATGGAGTCTTTAATCTCTTTGTTCCTTTGGTCACAGCCTTGTTCTTAGGGCTGAAAATGCAGTTGCTAGGGGTCTAAATGCAAAGCAGCACAATTATTTTCACGTGGACCACAAGAAAATGTTCTAGGCTCTCTCTCCCCCTCCATCTCCCACTCAACTGGTTGAAGTTCTCAAGCCTAACAACTTCCAAGGGCAGGTTGTTGAGCCAAGAAAGCACCTGTGCAGAATGTGGGCTTGGCTGTGTGCAGACCCGCATTCTAACTAGGAAGCTGACTCAGGAGACAAGGGCTATTCCATTGTCTCACTGAGCCCCAATAGCTTCCTTTAGCTCTTCACTCGCAATCAGGGATGCCTCCCCTTTCAGATTTTCAGACTCTCTTTTAATGCTCCCTTCTGTCTCTCCTGTACCAGCGAAAAATGATGCAGGATGACAGTCCTGTGTGGTCTTTCTCCCCTGCCCCCCACCTTTTTTTTTTTTTTTACAGGAGATTGAGTTGTTGCTCACCTCTCTGACTTGGAACACTTGATTCTGCTGGTTTTGTTTAGTATATAATTCTCCTTGAAGATTTACTTATATTTTTGCTCATTTGGTTGCCTTCATCAATTTCAGTTAACTAGCTTTATTTTATGATGCCCCAAAGAGTTAACCTTTACAAAATCAGTATAATATGCTGTGCAAAACAAAACAAACCACCCTGCTTTGGTCATCTATGTTACAGAGCAAGCTGGTTGTCAGCAATGACTACTTGTTCTCAGCTGTTTATGTTTTATGGGCATTGACGAGATTCTCCTTCAAGGCTAATCTATCATTAGAAGGCTGCTCAAGAGAATTCTTTGTAGAAATTTTGTGGCAGCATTAATTGAAAATAAAAGACCAGGACCTATTGTTGATTGTACCCAGAAGTATCTGCTTTCATGATGGCAATCTCTAGGTGGTGACGTAAAGATCTTTGTCCTGTGCAGATGCAGTTACATTTATCTATAGATGGCATATGTTCGCTTGAACAAAAGAATTCTTATCTTCACATTTTGTGACTGATCTTGAGTGATAACATTTTGGCATATCCTAAACATTTTCATGCAGATGATGCTTAAGGCAGAAAGATGCTTTTACAGTAGTCTTTGTGAATGGAATTTAAACTCTTGGCCTTTAGACGTCAAAATCTGAATCATAAACTTTGTCAGTGCGTGGACAAAAACCCAAACCTGTGGAAATATGCTTCAAAAAAGTATACCAATTCACCTTATATAAAAAGCTTACCAAATAATATTTGTAAACCATTTCATATACTGTGATTTTTAAGGAATAGGGTTATCCTTTTCATCATGGCTTCTGTGATGAGACACTGGCTGACATGAAGCAATTCTCACTCTTCATGGAGACCCGGGTTCAATTCGTGGCCGGTGCATTTTATGTAAAGTCACCAACTATCTGTCAGGGTATCTAACAAACCTGAGCAGGATTTCCAGACTAACATGTTTCTTGGGGCTGCAGAGTCTGTTCCAACACGTATAGCAATCCCAAGGACCACGGATAACAACACGGCCCTATCCCACACCGTGCGCACCCTCGGGGCGATGTTTGAGCCCATTGTTGCCATCATTCCATAGCTGTCTTTTGAGAGCCTTCCCACCTGAGGAAGGTTCAGCTTACATTACTCTATAATACTCTATTATGGAGTATTATCTTGGCGTTGACCATCGTGGCACAGACCTCTAACTCATGGCGACACAGTATAGATCACAATCCGCTGCCCAGCCCTACTCTAGCCTCAAGACTGATTGAGGACCAGTCTGCCAAGATCCATAAGGTACTGATCAGCTGTTGTTATAAGACAGGGTTCTGCTGCTACATAGGAGGTTTCAATGGCTAATCTCTCTGAAGTGGCCCACCTCCCCCTGCCTAGTTTGTCAATAGCTTGGGAGCTCCAATGTTAGAAATTGATCAAACATATGTGTTTGAAATGCCGCTGGCAGAGTTTCCAGCATCATGGCAGCATGCAGTTCTCCACAGTGTGACAAACAGGCCAAAGCAGAATATGTAGAACTAGGGGTAAAGGAAGGCTCCCTTTGTGCCACAGGTTGTGTTGCTAACCACCAGGTCAGTAGTTGAAACCCAGTGGCCGCTCGGGCAGGGAAAGTTTCTGCTTCTGTAGCTATTTGCAGCTTCAGAAACGCAAAGGGATCATTTTATTCTGGTGTATAGTGTCTCTGTGAGTCGGCTTAGACTCCATGGTGCCTCACGATAAAGGCCTAGAAATCTTTTTCTGAAAACCAGGTAATACATATCTTATGGATCTCGACGGGCTCGTCCTCAGTGAATCATGAGGCTGGAGAAGGGCTGGGCAGTGGATCACTGCTATGTACTGTATCGCTGTGAGCTGGAGGTCTGCTCTATGATGATTAATGCCAATAATTTAGTTCCCACCAAGTAGAGTAGCAATGCCCTCCTCTGGGCATGGGACATTGGATTGAAAAGGGATAAAAACCTGCAATTAATATATTTTTCTTATATTATTGTGCCATTAAAAAGTACAAAACCTTCATGTACCTTTATAAAAATGGAACAAAATTAAATACAAGCTGTTGTATCAGCTATAGGGTAGATAGAAGACAAAATGTTTATTTTAGAAATAATTCCAAAAGTCATCGTCTCAACTTTTCCAAGAATAAAATATAATGAGAAATTTAGACTCTACCAGTACAATACTTACAGAAATAACTGAAGTAGAAAAATAAAACAGTCTTTAGGCATTTTATGAAAAAGTCTTGACACTGGATAGCTGCAAGGATCAATCTCTACTTTTGAGTAATTAATTTGGTTACAATAGCCAAATTCATTTGTGCACACAAAGACAGCTTCACTGATGATTCCATATATCCTAGAATGAAACAAGCAAGCATACTCCAAATCAACGTATTGCAATACAGATTTATTTTGGTTGGAGGTATTTTGAAATGTGCCGACAGGTTCCTAACTGATGTGTTTTGCAAATCCTTGAAGACAACGGAACAGAGAAGCCTTAACTTAACTGGATAAGATGCTGCAGTGCCACATCTTTAATAAATCATCTGCATGTTGGAAAGACTATTGAGAAACTTTTTATTTACTGCACAGAAAACAGTGTGATAAAAATAACAAATGCAAAATTTAGTAGCGAACTATGGATCCATCAATTAAACAATTACTGTATCTATTCTTCCTTTCACAGTACAGATACAAGTGGAGGAAGAAGAAGATGATGCCGAGGAAAGCTCAAGTAAGTGGGGATAGGCCTGGGGGGCAGAGCTGTATCGGGGGAGTGGCATTGATTATCTGATAAACAAGCTAAGCAAAGGCTTGCTGGTGCTTACTTAATAATTAAATGAGCCATTTTACCCATTTTTCACCACAGCATAAATTCTGTTTTTAGATATAACCGGCATATGTCTGTCTTCCAATTTCACAGAACATTTCTACAGAATCAGAGCTTTTTTTTTTTTTTCAAATGTACAATCCATAACAAGGAAAGAGCTTCCAATGAGCAAGACAAGCACAGGCTCTCTTGCGTTTGTTGACTTTTCTATCATGAACAATTTCACATACATTTCACACCAGCTCAGTTTCAGAGACGTGGGAAAACCATGTGAAAATGTTCCCTGCAGACAAGTAAGTAAGCGCCATAAAGCTTGTGCTGCCCAGGCTTTTTGGGCATCATGGCTGTGTTCTGGAACATCAGTGAATTCAAGGGACACATCATTTTAATTGGTGGATGATTTACCTATGATAATTGATGGTCTCAGACAAGGGTTCAAGCCCAGGGGTGGGAAGCTCTACCCTTCAGCCCAGGGAAGGAATCCCCCTCCTTCATTTGCCCACCCAATTCATAAGTGTCCGTGATGAAATATATGATTTAAAAAGCCCAACTCCGAACCACTGTGTTTAAGTTGATTCTGCCCTACAGGGTTTCTGGGCCTGTCAGTCTTATCTGGAAACCTTCTGTCACTTCTTTCTTCCATGAAACAACTGATGGTTTCACCTGCCTGCCATTCAGTTAGCACCGAGTGTGTCACAATGGTCTGACCAAGGCTCCTCCTGAAGGAGATTATAGTCCAAGAAGTTGCTGCATTTGAAATTCTCCACCAATCTGTCTTGAAAAGACTTTTCTAGAAGACACAATCTATCATATCCTACATACAAATTGACCATTTTGGACGGGACTGATCAGGGGGTCCAATGAAAATAAATACATTGATTTTACTTTGTACTGAATTCACGGGTATTTTGATCAATTCTGCTGTTGTTTTTCTTGGTGGAGACTCAATAAGAATCACCAGTAGCTCTGTGGTTAAATCCCTCAGTTGTAACTGAAGGAAGTTAGCACATGGAACTCACCAACATTTTGCCGGAGAAAAGTGTGGCAACCTGTTTCCGTACAGATTAAGTCTGGGAAACCCTCTCGAGCAGTTCTGCTCTGGTCTGCAGGGAAGCTATGAGTCAGAACCTACAACTCCACAGCTGTGGAGGTGGTTTTGCTGTGGTCAGATCACCTGTCTAAGATTGTGACTCGTCGGACACATAACCCATTTTTGTACTGGGAGAACCGAAAGATCATTATATGATAAAAAAAGTTTCGATTGTTACCAAAACTGAAAGAAAGAGTAACAGCTACAGAAAAGTTTAATTAAAAGGCAGTTTAATGTGCTGTGTACAACTTCCCAGTTCACTATGACAATTGCTTTCACTATTTTTTTCCTCAACGAAACAGCCCAGAGTTCCATGAAACTAACAAAGACTAAATTAAGGCAGTTATTCGTAGTATTGCATGTAGCTAAATAGTGACTAGCCAGATGTAACGTGTTCACTTTTTAGAAATTGAATATTTGGAAACTACATTAAGTGACTTCACTTAATGTGGGGGTGCGGTGGGTATGCATGATACCAGGAGTGTTATTCTGGGTAGACTAGAGGAACAAATTCACAGAAACTCATATGTATATGAAAGAGTTTTATATAAAGGGTAAATGTACATTAAGAAAGCACCCCAATCCAATGCTGTCCAAGCCCATAAGTCCAACACTAGCCCATATGTCTGACAGCGATCTAAAAAGTCCTCAATAACACACACAATGATGCTGACTGCGGGAGAATAAGCTAATCAGTGAGCGTGTAGGCGTCTCAGCCCTGGCAGGGGTCTCCACATGGCTGCTCCAAAACCGAGGGCTGCATCAGGGTAGGTCCCTGTGGCTTCTCCTCAGGGAGTTCTCACAGGATGTGAAACTTGCCTGAGGAAGCAGGGAACTGGCTAAGCCAGCGACACCTTGTTCCAACCCTCAGAGAGAAAGAGATCTGAGAGCCAGAAAGGCAAGGCTCTCTCCATCCTTCAGTGAATACCACGTGTATTTATGGCCAGGTTGGCACAATAAACCTTCACTATCAGTTAGCATCCAATTGCTTACCCTCCTGAGTGCTCTGGCAGAGCTTCATTCAGCATGGGGAAGCTACCAAATAAAATGACGAAAGCATTTAATAGCGTAGTCCTGAGTGGCACAGAGGCACTGGACTGCTGACTGCAAGATGGGCGGTTTGAAACCAGCTGCTCTGCAGGAGAAAAAGAAGACTTTGTAGTCCCAGAAAGAGTTACATATCTGGGTAGCTCCCATGACCACCGGAAGGCAGTGATGCCCGCCCCCCCCCAAAAAAAAGACCAAGAGTTACATACCGTGTAGGAAACACTCCAAGTGCATTTCTAATCTCAACTGCTTATGAGTGAAATTGTTTCTCAACTCCTGTCAAGCTTTGGTCTTTTGCACCATTAAGGATTTATATAACTCACTAAGGCTGGGTGCATTTCTGAATGCCAGAATTGGGCTGAAATAACATAATGGATTTGACACAATAGTGTACATGTAGAAACTTTTTGTTTTTGGTTCATGAGAGAACATAATTTGAAAAACTCGGAAAAGTTATCCGTTGGTCCTCTGTCTATCCCAAATTTAGTAATAGAAGTGATATTTAGGTCTTTGTTAGGAAATAACAACATTGGGAAAATAGTGATAAAAGATAACTTCTAATAAAAGACAAAATCATGCCTCTCTTACATGTGACAAAAAACCAAAAAATACATTCACTTCATTAATGAGGAACCTGGTGAGGTGGGACAAACAGTTTAAAGGAAAACCCAAAGAACATAAACACTTATAGGTCAGAAATATTAAAATGACTTTGCCAATGTAGGCAACTGCTTGACTGGTTTTATGCTCACAGGATATAATTTATTTGTATGTCTATAGTAAAAAACCATTTGGTTTTGGTATACAGTTATCTATATGTTTCAGAGCTGTAAAAAAGTTCCCAACATAACAGAAGTGATTAACATAGAATATGCTACAAACAACTGAAGATTTTTCCTACTAACGCCATTGCTAGAGCATTGATTCCAGCTCACACTGCCCCTTAGGAGAGAGTAGTGTCACCTCAGAGGGTTTTCCTACTTGCAAGGCTGCAAATCTTTATGGAAGGAGCCCCCTTGGCTTGGTGGGTTATAAATTGAGCTACTAACTGCAAAGCAGCATTTTGACCAACATACTCTCAAGGAGAAAGATGAAACTTTCTACTCCTGTAAAGAATTACAGGCTCAGAAACCCAAAGGGACAGTTCTATCTTCTATATCAATAGTGGGCTTGAGCTTGGAAATCTCTGTGGAAGCATGCCACGCCTTTTTACTTTTTGGTGGATTTAACAGCTGGCATTTTAGTCAGTAGGCGCATTTGTTAACCAGGGCACCATCAACGTGCCTTATTTTTAAGAAGATAGTGATCAACTCAAGTAATTTCTGATTTTTTATTATCAGTTTATTCTAAAGGACAGAAGAAGTTAAAAACAACTGACATGAAAATGAAACTAGAATGTAAATGTTATAAACTCTATGAATTAGCTCTGCTTTTTACCCAGATAATTCTTAACAACTTTGGAAACTGGAGGCATTATTGTTAGCTATGACGAAAAGTATAATGCTTCCATTTAGCTAAGTTTGGTGTTAGGTTTATGTTTACCAACTTCTTTTTATAAGGATAGAATTATCAACCTGAACCTCCCAACAATTTCATGTAGAAGAGTGATGGGAACTATATAGGTACAATACAAAGAATATATTTAGAAATAATAAGAAAAATAATTTGAATTAAACTAATCTCAAGGGCCATATCAACTTCTCCCAAATTCTAGTTTATGTCCTTTCCTGTTGCTTTCTTTGTTCTAAGACAAAGTAGTAGTAAACACACAGTGGTTAATTAATCAACGCTTATGTGTTAGAATTACACTTGGCCTTGATTTCAATAAGTATCTTAGAGGTCATGAGGATAGCGTGACGATGTAAGCAATAATTCATTTACCCAAGTAAATGAAGACGAGGACAATAAGAGTTATTAAAAGTTCAGAGATTCACCACATTGGGGTGAAACACTAAGGATGTGCAACAGAGCAGCAAGGAGAGCAAAGCAATGATGTCCCCAGGAGATACCCAAAATAGATGCTGGTGACACAGCATAGCACTCTATCAGAATCACCCCGAAAACCCTCCTAAAGTCAACAAACAAACCTGGAACTGTTTGTTAGGCTTTTCTTTCTTTGTCACTTTGCTGTTGTTGATGGTACTTTGTTTTTTCTTTCGTTTTGTTGTTTTGTTTTGCTTGTCTTATTTTTGTGATTATTATTGTCTCTGCATGTCTAGCTAGATAAGAAAGGTGGGATAAACAATCCAGAGGAGCAAACAATGGGAACAATAATTCCAGAGGGGTGCATGGGAGTGGGGCAGGCAGGGAAAAGGAAGGGGGGTGTTGACAAACCCAGGCACAAGCAAAAAGCAAAGGATCTCAAACGAATGGCGAGGAGGGTGCAGGATGCCTGGTGGGGCTTCATCAAGGGAAATTCAGCCCATAGAATTGCTGAAATCTGAACGAAGGATGATCATGATAGTGGGGTATGAAGAAAGTGGAAGGCAATAGAGGAAAGGAGTAGGAGAGAGAGGACATTAATAGAGGGCTAAATACAGTAATGTACATATGTAAATATATTTTTATATAATGATAGAGATATAGATCTATGTGTATGTATTTATATGTTAAGTATGAAGGCAGCAGGCAGACATTGGGTCTCTACTCAATACTCCCCCAACACAAGAACACTTCGTTCTAGTAATCCAGCATTCTGTGATGCGCACCCTCCTGACACACATGCTAAAAGCAAAATAGTTGCATAAACAAATGTGGTGAAGAAAGCTGATGGTGTCTGTCTAACAAAAAATATAGTGTCTGGGGGGTATTAAAGGCTTGAAGGTAAAGAAGTCGCCGAGAAGTAACTTAGCCCACATGGAAGAAGCATATCAGCCTGTGTGATAATGAGGAATGGGATCAGGGTTCAGACATCAAAGACCCAGAACCCAAAAGCATACTGATGCAAGAGAGAGGGCAGAGTGGAGCGTCTAAACCCATCTGTACACAATTCGACATCCCCTTACGGAAGGGACACCAGGAAGAGTATAGCCCCAATGAAGTTTCCTGTAGTTCTTTAATGCTTTCTCCCCTCAACAATAATAACCCCAATGTTAACTTTCAATTCGGGGTAGACCAGAGAATGTACACTGGTACAGATAAGAGCTTGCAACACAGGGACTCCAGGATTGATAAAGCCCTCAGGAGGAATAATGACAGTAATGGTATCAGGACTTTTAGGGGAAGGTGGGGGAAGAGAGGGGAACTGATCACAGTGATCAACATAGCCCACCCCTAGTCCACTCCCTCCCCCATTGCGGGAATGAACAACAGAAACATAGGTGAAGGGAGACAGCAGATGATGCAATAAATGAAAATACTAATAATTTAAAATTTATCAAGGGTTCATGGGGGAGGGAATGTGGGGAAGAGAAGGGAAAAATGTGGAGCTGATACCAAGGGCTCAAGCATAAAGAAAATATTTTGAAAATGACAATAGCACCACATAGACAAAAGTGCTTGGCACAATGGGTGGAGGTACGCATTGTGATAAGAACTGTGAGAGCCCCCAATAGGTTTATTTTCAAAAAGGATCAACTTAGACTGCTATAGAAATGGGTTAACAGTATTCAATATAAACTCAAATAAGTGATTGAATCCTATTAAAAATGAAAAGAGCAAAAAGAAATTTCAGGGATTCACATCCATCGACTTCAGAGCTGAATCACAAAGGAAATAAATATCAATGGCAGTCTATTTCAGATGCAGACTAATGTACCATAAGATGCTATATCTTATGTTGTGTGGAATTGCTGGACTATGGTCTGCAGTGGATGACACCTGTAGTTAAAAAATGATTGAGGTTGCAATTGTGATTAAACTATGTAATGCCATGAGATCCTTATTAGTTCCCATAAAGTAGTTTTGAAAAAAATAAATAAAAGTGGATATCAGGATAAAAGAAGTGTAGGGGGTAAATTTGGTAGCTGGAGGGAACACTTTCTGATAAAGTTCATTGAACCTGCTGCCTTCAGGTGAAGAGGAATCGGAGGAGGAAGATAAACTACCCCGGAGAGAAAGTTTGAGACCAAAGAGGAAACGGACCAGAGATGTTATCAATGAGGATGACCCTGAACCTGAACCAGAAGATGAAGAAACAAGAAAGGCCAGAGAAAAAGAGAGGAGAAGGAGGCTGAAGAGAGGAGCGTGAGTAAATTCTGTATATAATTCATAAGTGCTATTCATTCAAAGCACATGACACTGAAAAAAGCCTACTTACTTTAGGCATTTATTGGTCTTAAAATTGGTGATTGACATGACTTTTGGAAAGCCAGGTTAACTTCCTGCTACTACATTAACCCAGCTAATGAGATATGTTTACATAATTTAAATAGAATTGTATGTGTGGACTTAAATCTCCATATGTAATAAATTATGATAAACTTTTTAATAAGTGGTCATAGGTTGCAAACTTAAATATCTGCTAAGAGTTTCAATTTTAAATATAGAGTGCAACATTCCCAAAGGTTGAGCTCAAATCACCTACAGAGTAGGGCAAAGTATGACACTATCCAGCCCAAGAATTAAGAATATTAACTATAAAGCATTCAATAGAGACTTTGTTCAGCCCTCAAAAGCTAAGATGATGACTATCTTGCTCTTTATAGACAAAGTATGCTTACCCCTGCCAACAAGCACTGACATTGTGGTTTCTTTTTTAATACGAACCTACATCTTTGAGTTCCACCAGACTGAAATTTTTTAAGCACGGACTTTGTACAGTATATTATGCTAAATACTTCTTGGAGGGAGATACAGGAAAATAATTTCTTAACACTTATTTTTTTAGACTCATGCAGATAAAGACAGGTAGAAAACACACATGTTGAACACATCTGGTGAAGGAAAACAAACCTTTTTGAAAGGTTTCTGGAACACCACATCTACTCTATCACATGAAGGGGATAGCACCAGGTGAATCACCAAGAGAAATTTTCTCCAAACAAATTTTAGGGCCTTAAATGAGCAGGGACTTGCTAAGATATCCACCCACGATGACATATTCTGTGGTCACTAATTCTAATTATTGAACATAGTTTCCCCTTATTATCTCTTTTTATTCCCTTTAATTGTTTTGTTCCACTCTTCCAAACTCTTGCCTAGTTTCCAGACCAGTTGCTCCTCAATTCATGATTTGAAAAATAAAGCTTCTTAGCTGGTACACAAATGTAATATTGTGGAATTAAGATCACCCCCCTCCCAACTCCTTGTAAGGAATTGGAATTAAACCGAACTGTATGGAAATTTTACCAGGTAGAGAAATCTAGCATTAATAGATAATTGATCCTTTTAGGAAAAAAAACAAGTAACTCTACTGCTTTTTCTTCTTTATATGTTAGTTTACTAACTTTTCAAAATTCCGGCCGCTTCTTACACCTCCTCCTGGTCTCTTCCCCTTTTCCAAACTCCCCTTTTCTCTTCTTTGAATATAGAGAAATTGCTTGCTTTAATTCTTGACTGTTGCTTTTTGCATCTTCTTTTCAAGCATTTTTAGTTTTATTCCCTTCAAAGTGAGATGACACCATTGTATGTTTTATGCATTGCTATTTCTATTAATAAGCTCAAACTTATGGCTAGCCTATCAATTCTGAGTCAAACTGACTCAATAGTGTTCCATAGGGTTTCATTGCCTGTAAATCTGTCCTGGAGCAGAAAGCTTCATCTTTGTCTCTTGGAGCAACTGGTGAGTTTGAACCACTGACCTTGGGGTTGCCAGCCAATTTTTAACTCTCTCTGCCTCTAGGGCTCCTACGCCTATTAATGTTGTGGTTGGGTGCACTGAGTCACTTTCAACTGATGGCAACCCTGCGTATAACCGAATGGAACTGCCTGGCACTATGGCATCCTCACAGTTGTTCTTTCCCATAAGCCCACTGTCACAGCAGCAGCTGTCAATCCATTTCTTCTCCTTTTTTTTTTTTTCAAAAGCTGGTCTCTCCCGACATGTCTAAAGTTCATGGGACTAAGCCTTGGCCTCCGTGAAAAAGAATGGCTGCTGGCCAGTAACCACAGGTCAGCAGTTCAAAATCACCAGCAGAAAAAACATTTTTTTTTAGTAAGATAGACAGTCTCAGAAACCTGCTAGCCCAGTTACTCTGTCCTATAGGGTCGCTGTGTATCAGAAGGGACATACTAGCAAAGCGTTTGGCTTCATTTCTATTAACACAGTACTATTTCCCACTAGCACAGGCTAATGCTATCTTGCAGTGGTATTTCATTAAGAAAATATCACCAGGACAGTTTTCCAGGATATAGGTGGTTCTTTCAGAATTTTATTTTCCTCTCTACTTAAGAACAGGAATTTCCTTTAAAAAATGTGCTGGGCAAGCATCCCCTGCAATATGGCTAGGCTTGTAATTCTCAAGATGTCTTTTCAACTTCCAGAAAAAAGGAATTGACATAGTGCCTGCAACAATGACCACATAATACTGAGGTTGCTGCAGGGCCAGGTAGACTTCCCTTGTCCTGCACAGAGGGTCACTTGGCACCGAAAACGACTTGGTTACCTCTGACAACAACAAAATGAAATGTGTTTCCATAGTGTTTCCAAATTATTTTAATACAGCTACATATATGAAGGGGATCTGAAAACTCATGGAAAATTTTCTTTCTCATTTCCTTCCATTTTCTAGGAAAATTTTAAAGCCCCCTTGTATTCTAAACAGTATCGTACATTATTTGTCCTGATTGCTATGATTAATAGTTTTGATCTTTATTTTAGGTCCATTTTCTAGCCTTTGTTTTAAAGATAAGCATCTGATTGATTAAAAATATGTTAGAAAAGATGAGTAGGCAAGTCAAGACACACTTATTCATTTATTTAGACTAACTAAATCAGGGACTTTTTTTTAGGTTAGAAAGCTCAAGCAATGCCTCAAGGAATTTGCTTTGCCCTGACAAAATTTTTGAAGCCAACTAGAACCAAACTTTCAATGCTAAATTTCTATGGAGATGCCTAAAAAAACAATACTGCCTTGTTAGATAATTGAGAGTATTTCTAATAATATTCCTGGCTTTCCCTGACCCAGTTTTAAGTGAATATGTAATGTGTTTAGAGCAGTGAGAAATTCAGCATCATATGCTTTCTTTTTCCTAATGATTGATATTTAATTAGCTGAAGATGGTAAGCCATTCTTGCATAAGTAAACTCTAACTCCTAGAAGATGAATAGGCCAATGCTATGTCTTTATATGAGTGGTTCCTAGAAAAGCCGATTCTCTATATGAGTATTGCTGATGAATGCGATATTGTAATTATCTACATATTGAAGGCCACTTATGTGTCAATAGCTGAGTTCCATAGCACACCCTGATCTTCTTGCATGAACCAACAATTCATAGCAAAGCCTTTTAAAATATGAGTTCATATTCATGTAGTATAGAAGTAAATATTCTTTCATACCTTGATAACCCCTTTGAGTGTTGTTATATTTCAGTATACTTTAAGTAGTGTATTTCTGATGACAAGCCTGAATCATCCAGAAAAGTTCTGTGCGTATTCAGTAAATGTTTTACTCAGCTCAACTTCTGTAGAAGATAATTGGCTAATTTCTTTGAGAGATTTACATAAATATACTACTAGTCTAAATATCTTCAGCAGTTCATAAGGAATTGATTCCTAATGCATAAATTGCTAGGAAGCAAAATATGTATGAATAATTTGTGCCAGAAAAGTGGTATGAGTTTTTTTTTTTTGGGGGGGGGGCTTCACTGCTCTCCGGTGGTGGGAGTAGGAGGCCCAGCCCCACTGCTGGAATTGAACCTCCGTCCCAGTGGGCCGCAGTCCCGCGCACAACCACTATGCCACCAGGGCTCAGCCCCAGAAAATGGTTTTAAGAAGGACATTTAATTTAATTTTTGAAGGAACCATAAAGTTTGTGGAAGCTACATATATGAATTCAAGACGGGAAAAAGCATGCACTTAGTTTTAGCAAGGATCTCATGAAATGATTTTTATGCATAGACCTGTAAATTAAATAGCTTCAATTGCATGGTAAATCCACTTAAGGAATAAATTACTTGTTCCTTCTTTAATGAAAATGCATTAGATGAAGTCTATTTGGGTATAACTGTTAAAGGGAGTTCAGTAAATAAAGCTTAAAGACACTGATATGTAAAATATTATGAATTATTTTCAGCAATTAGGCCAGGGCCAAAATGCCAAGAAATCAAATGATCGATCTTAAAGTTTGTTTGTTTTCTAATTGGTTGCATTGTCAATTCTTTCTTAGCAACTATTTCATTTTTTGATCAGTTTTGTGGAGATTTATATAAACCATTATCTATGTACTTTGTTTCTCTAGCAATACTTCTATAAACAATTTTAATCATATTTAATAAAATATATTTGTCTCTTAAGATAAATCAATCCAAATATTTTTCTAATTGGAAAATTAAAATACACAAAGAAAGAGCCTCTGAATATAGAAGTAATTTAAAAAGTCTGCAGGTATTTTATGTGATATCTGAACAGCACCATAGGATTTTATATAATAAAATTATTAAAACCAAAACAATAGAGAAGCAGTAAGTCAGATGGCATCTTAGAAGAAAGTACTTCCATAGTTCACATGAGTCAAGCTTCCTATTTTAAGCCAGATATTAGTTAAAAAAACAGAAACAAAAACCACAAACTGTCAACAGGAAGTGTTTTGTAGAGGATTAGCATGAATTGTTCTTTCAATATCCACAACATGATTTTAAACATGGGTGGAAGTTCAGGAAGTTACAGTATTTTTGTTATAGTATTTTTGTAATGTTAGGGTAGTGAAGAGGGAAAAAAAAAGAAGGCATCTGATTTGCTCAGTTAAAAAAAATAAATTTCTTTGAGAGTCTCTTCAATGGATTCAGTTCCACCATATATATTTCACATTTAATTTTATTAAATGAAAGTTTGAGCTAGCAGACAAGGTTACCTTTGAGAAATAATTTTTTATTTTTCTCTCTTACATTTTTCCTATCTCTTGAGACAAGATTCATTTGAATATTTGAAGGACACGTCAAAGACACCTTCACTCCTAATTTTTCAACTCTATTGGAAAATAAAGTTATTAAGTGAAATTGGTGAGAAATGTGTACCAGGAAAGAAAGGAGGAAAACATATTGAGCATCCCTTTAAAAGTTCTTTCCACAAGTATTCTAGATCTGAGAGTCTGAGATTGAGACTACAAAAGAAACCTAGCTTCCAGGGTTTCGAATGTTAACCCTCTTGCCTGAATAAGTTATAATGTTAAGTTACAATAGTTCCAGAAGTTCTGCATCGGTGGTCACCATTATCTCTAATGCTTAAGAATCTTACCCCCTTCCTATCTGCTTGATTCCAACTCATAGCAGCACAGGGACAGATCAGAACTACTCGTTCGGGTTGTCAAGAGTGTAAACATGTATAGGGGCAGACAGTCTGATATTTCCCCCTCACAGTATTTGAGGTTTAAGCTGTACACCTGGAGGTTAGCAGATACTGCCTAACCCATGACACCACCAAGACTTCTTTAAGGATCTCAATTGACTCGCTATACAATCAAGTAAAGTGACTTGGACAGGGTTTGTGGTGCCTGTCTTCATTAAGTTTGAAAGTGCGACAAAAGTTAACTGTATTAAATATGAAACCTCTCATATTTTATTTTAAAGGGAAGAAGAAGAAGAGATCGATGAGGAGGAATTAGAAAGATTGAAGGCCGAGTTGGATGAGAACAGACAAATGATTGCCAATGTCAAGTGCAAACCTTGGAAAATGGAGAAGAAAATTGAAGTTCTCAAGTAGGGTGCCATTTTTCACAAATAGTAATGTGTTCCTTGATTTTGCAGTCCTAAAGCCTCTTGAATTATTATTTTAGTTGCATTTTTCATAAATCTTTTGAAGCCCCTCATCTATGCCTACCAGAAGAGAAACTAGGCTAGTATCCATACCTTAGAACAAACTAAGAGGAAATTCATTGTGTATGGTCTTATAACCTTGCTGATCACCGTAATCATTTGTTCTATGAACAGAATTCCTAGTCCAATGTTTTCATCACTATTCCTCAGAAAGAGATAATACATTTAGATTTTACAAGTTTGTGTGAATGCATGGTCTTATTTCTCTGCAGGGTCCCAGCCTCAAATGATATTTTCAAGTGACAGTTCTCATTAAAGAAGAGGAAGGATGTTAAGCCAACAGAACAATAAATAGGACTCCAATTAAGGATTGTGCTAATAGCTGTTCCCTGGAAACATGTCAGTGACCCAATTTCAGTCTTATGTAGAGTGTTGATGTGCATATAAACCAACTCAACAAATCACATAAGAAACACTAATTTATAAACCTTAGATATGTAAAATCAACTGATTATTGCTTCTGGGAAGATGGAAGCATATTCATTTCCTTACTGTGGTGGTTGAAGGAGGTAGAGTGTGAACAAAAGAACCATGTCTATGACAAAAGTCATGCTTTGATTTCTCAGTTGTGCCACAAATGACATTTTCCAATAGAATCACTTTTATTGTCAGTTGTGCATTTCCAAAGTTACTTTCTCAAAGTCCACTTAATAATATTATTAAAAGTATAGTGCTATTGTCTCTGGTGATGAAAAGAAGAACTGAAGTAGAAGTCAAATTAATTCACATTGAGTTTTCATTCTGCTAGAGCTTGTATGCCATTCAAGGCCATTGTTTAACTTCTGGGGCAGCAGTCAGCTCAGATTCAAATGAAGGGAAGATCATTTAGATCTAACATAGGTGCTGGAATCTAGTCGTGATCTCTAATAGAATCATCTGTTTTGTTTTTGGAGATAAAGTGTTCCAGTTTCCAAATAGCAGCCTTCTAGGTGAATTTATGAAGCACCATAAAACTGCATGCTGGGGACTGAATGTATATGCTAAAGATGCAGGAGTACTTTGGGGGTGTACATTTGGCAAACTTGGTTATGAGAATTGGACATAAAAGAGTCTTGTTCAGGTTTCTTATTAAGCCAGACCAACATTTTTGTTTTATTTTATTAAATAGATCTACATTTCACCACACACACACATACACACACGCACGCACGCACACACACACTACTCACATGCAAACACATAGTAGCTCCATGAGTGGATTCAGAAATTGACTTCTCTTTTGCCTTCATTGGGTCCATGAATGAATCATCTTTTGCTTCTCAGTGAGGTGTTGTGGCCTCTTTGAGCAGTAGCTGGAGGCTAGGTTGATTGAAGAGAGCAACACAGAGAAATAGGCACAATTGGTATTGTTTCCCAATTTCTGTTCACGTAAGCTATGTTCAGTCAACTGGACACAGATGGACTGATGGAGTGAATGACAACACCGGCTCCATAAAGTCTGGTTGAGGAAGTGTGGTAGTCTATAGTCAAAGGTGTACTCTACTTTTGTGACAAAGAACCAAAATTAGGATAGTAATGCAATGACCACGTATTTTCTCGGTATATTTGTAAAATGTGAGTATAGGGATAATAATTTATCTTTCCAGGAAAGAATAATCTTTTATGTAAAGATTTTATCTTAAATTTCTAAATGTTATGTGTATGTGTGTGTGTTTGCCTATCTGTTAAAATAGGCTTAGTTTAGTAAAATGATGATGATGTTTTATGGGTGTTAAAAATACCCTTACTTGGCAAAATAGAAGTTTGATAAAGATATCAGTCCCCCAGAATATACTTTGAAATACTAGTAAACCAGAACCAAAGAGTAGTTTTTTTGCTTTGTGCTGTCATTGTTATAATATATAAAGGAATGAAACACTGTCCGGATCGAAACTATCCTCTCAATTGTCATGCTTCAATCCATTACGGTCATGGTTCCTCTTTTTCTGTTGAATCTCTATATTACTGACCTTTTCCAGAGAATACTTTCTCCTAGAGTCATGGTGCTATAGTAAGTTCTGTGTTGGGCTGCTAACTGCAAGGTCAGCAGTTCAAGACCCTCAGTCTCTCTGTGAGAGAACGACGACACTTTCTACTCTTGTAAAAGAGTAGCAGTCTTAGAAACTCGCAGGGGAAATTCTGCTTTGTCCTTTAGGTTCACTGTAAGTTAGAATTAAGTCAGTAGCAGTGATTGAGGTCTCTCCTAATAGTGTCCACAGTACATCCATACTTGTGTGTAAGCTGAGTTTTGCAGCATATTTTTAATGCCGTTTTTGTGGTGAAATTAGGTGCCTCGACTAATATTCCGGTTGGCTTATACTCAAGTATATGCCATATGGTAGATGAGAAGTCTCATTATCCTGACTTATAAAGATGATTTTTTGGGGGCATCACTGCCCTCTGGTGGTGGGTGTAGGAGGCCCAGCCTTTGCCCCTGTGGAGCCGCTGCTGGAACTGAATCTCCATCCCAGTGGGCCGTAGTCTCGTGCACAACCACTATACCACTGGGGTTCAGCCCCAAAAGATGATTTTTTAATGTATATAATTTTTAAAAATTTGTCATTTTATTGGAAGTTCTTATAACATTTCTTATATCATTTATAATATCGGGAGCTCTTATAACATTTCTTATAGCTCTTATAACATTTCATCCATCAATTGTATCAAGCATATTTGTACATATGTTGCCATCATTTCCAAAACATTTTTACTTGAGCATTCACTATAAGCATTTTTTTAAAGAAAATCATTTTATTGGGAGCTCATACAACTCCTATCATGATCAATATATATGTCAATTGGATGCAGACCACACCTGCACCCCAGGTGCCATCATCAATCTCAAAACATCCTCCTTCCACCCAGGCCCCCAATACCAGCTCCCCACATTTCCCCTCCCTCTCCACTCCACCTGCTCCCACGAATCCCTAACAATCAGATTGTCATTATTTCATCATCATCATACACTGTCCAATGTGTCCCCTCACCCACCTCCTCATTGTCTGCACCCCAGAGAGGAGGTCCCATGCAAATTCCTGCAATTGGTTCCCCTTTTCTACTCCCTCTTCCCTCCACCCTCCTGCAATCACCACTCTCAGCCCCTGTCCTGAATTACCCCTATTTCTGGCTCCAGTGTATATACCCTGCTCTAGTTGGGTTTGTCAGGTAGAATTGGGATCATGATAGTGGGAGAGAGGAAGGATTTAAGAACAAGAGAAAAGTTGCATATTTCATGTTGCTATTCTGTACCTTGACTGACTCGTCTCCTCCCTACAACTCCTCTGTAAGGGGCTATCACTTTTTTTGGGGAGGCTATCAGTTCTTTCATACCTGATCTCTTTGACACCTCATTGTCACATAGGTTGGTGTGCTTCTTCCACGTGGGCTTTTTTGCTTCTGAGCTAGATGGCCGCTTGTTTACTGTCAAGCCTTAAGATCCCAGATGATAAATTTTTTGATAGCTGGGCATCATCAGCTTACTTCGTCACATTTGCTTATGCACACATTTGTCATCAGCGATCATATTATTAAGGTTGACACAATGATATGATTTTTAGTTCTTGAAGCATGATGACTGATCCTTTTGACACCTTGTGGTCACGCAAGCTGATGTGCTTTTTCTATGTGGATTTTGTGGCTTCTGAGCTAGATGGCTGCTTATTTGCTTTCAAGCTTTTAAGATCCCAGATGCTACATCTTTTGATAGCTGGGCACCATCAGCTTTATTCGCCACTTTTACTTATGCACACATTTGTCTTCAGTGATTGTGTCAGGAAGGTGGAAGGTGAGCATCTTGGAATACCAATTTGAATATAAAAAGTGTTCTTGCATTGAGGAAGTACATGAGTGGAGTTCCAATGTCTATCTTCTGTCTAAATACTAACCCAATTAGTGTATGCACATAGATATATTTCCTATCATCAGATATAAATATTTTTACATATGTACATGCTTGCATTTAGACCTCTATAAATGCCATAAAGATGATTTTTACAGTACTTTTTCTAAACGGATTTGTTTATTCTTTTGGCAGCCCATGAAACTTTTAATACTTCACTAATGTCATAATTCAGATGCATCAATTCTTTGGTCTTCCTTGTTCATTGTCCAACTTTCACATATATATGAGATGATTGAAAATACCATAGCTTGGGTCAAGTGCTCCTCAGTCTTCAAAGTAATATCTTAGCTCTTAATACTTTAGATGGGTCTTATGTGGTAGCTTTGCCAATGCAATACATGGTTTGATATCTTGACTCCTGCTTTTGTGAGTATTGATTATGGATCTAAGTACAATGGAATTTTGGATAATTTCAATATTTCTTGTTTACTATGATGTTGTCTATTAGTCCAGTTGAGAGAACTATAGATAATTGCATATAGAAAGTTATAAAATTGGAAAGGTGTAATATGTGGTGAAGGGTGTGGTGTGAAACTGATTGAAGACAATCTGCCCTCTCTGTGATCATGTGAGACTATCCTACACATGACCTTTCCTGCAGCTCCTTTGGGAGATTTTCCACCTTCATAGCATTGCCAATTTGAATGACTTGTGTCATCATTCTGACCTCATGATCATTATGATTTGTAAAAGTTCGCTTATGTATCGGATTATTGCAAGTATCAAGTGAGAGAATTCCTATAAAACACTTAGTGGGGTGCCTCTGAGCTAGATGTACTTGGCTATCAGTATTTGCTGTAATTACTGTTTGCCTCAGAATAGAGTGGGGGTTGTCTGATCCCCTGAGGTGAGACAGGAGAGATGGACAGAGGCTGAAATCTGAAGAACTAGGTGAGAGTGGCCATAGGCAGCCGTTAAGATTCGTGAGAGATGGCAACAATGCCTCATGCTGGCAGACAACCAGTCTTTTAAGACTCCAATAATAAATATAGGGTAGGCAGTGCCCAGGGCCTTTTGCTAAAGTCCAGAGCATAGCTGGTTTTTAGAGGTGGAGAGGAAAAGGTGTTGGCCCAGAAAGACAATGCTATACCTTAGTTTAAAAGCAGTCTGGAACTGGGAGCCTGTCATTGAATCCAGCATTAATTCGGTGTTTGGCTTTTGGTTTGTGTATCGTTGTTTTTAGTTCTCAAAGTGGCATGTTTGCTCTGTTTCACTATGTCTTGTGCACAGATTTGTTCAATGCAGTGTATGACTTGACATTTTTGTTATTGCTTTTATGAGTGTCAATTGTGGATTCAAGTAAAATGAAACTCTGACAATTTCTAATCTTATTTTAATTTTATCATGTTGCTTATTGGTCCAGGTGAAGAAAGGTAATTGCATATAGAAAGGAAAAAAAAAACCTGGGGAAAGGCATAGGCGCATGCATTCCTAAAGCATGATGTGCAGCTGAAAAAGGAGAAACTTCCAGTTTTATGGAAATGTAGGGATATCTCCCACACGACACCTGCATCTCCTGTGTAAGGTAAAATAAATCACAATATTTTCTGGGATGTTCTTTTGGTCAATCTTTCAATAGTGGAAGATTTTACTTAGGAGACAAATCTTCCATTTAGCGTCTCCTGAACAAGATGAAGATCTAATCTCACCTTCCTGCACAAACAGTTGGTATCAAGTGACATGAAAAGAGAAGTAGGAGCCCCGGTGGGAAAATGTCTATGTGTTGGTCTGCTAAGGACAGCAGTTTAAAACGACCATGATCTCTGCTGGAGAAAGATGAGGCTTTATACCCCCATAAAGAACTACAGTCTCTGAAATCCACAGGGGCAGTTCTACTCATCCTCTGGGCACTTTGAGTTTCAATCCACTTGATGGCAGTGAGTTGGAGTTTTCTTTATGATGAGAGCGTGGAACCCTGGTCATGTAAGGACTAAAAGCTAGACTGCTGATCGAAAGGCGAGCAGGAGAAAAGACACAGGTCTTTGTGCATTTCCAAGACTTCTCCTGAAATGATGACACTGTATGAAATCTTACCGGGCAGTCCTCTTTGCCCTATTTGGTTGCTAAATGTCAGAATTGACTCCATACCAAAGATATTTTGGTTTGGTATGTGGTAGTCATAGGTCCAAGAAGTGCTGGTGATGAAAGAGTTACTACTCTAGGCTGCTAATCAAAAGGTCAGGGTTGGAACACTTTGTGGTCTGCTACTATAAAGGTGAAACTTGGAAAATTCTGAGGCAGGATTGTATTCTCTCCTACAGAGATGCTGTGAGTAGGAATCGACTCTCTAGGGAGGATTGGTTGACTTGGTTTGTTTACTGACCAGTGCATCTCACTTCTTCTAGGACAGTCTCATAGTTTGCGATGGTTCTTTCTGTCCAGATTTCAGAAGATTTTCCAGACTAAGACAGATATACGATTGTTGGGCTACTTCTGAAAACCATTGAATGAAAATTCCAGTGATTACGAAAGTCCAATAGACAAAAGAAGATAGAGAAGTCTCAGAACCATGTAGGGTTTTGTTCTGCTATGTATTGTGTCACCCGGCTTCTGAGGCTCACTTGATGGCAACTAAATATGCCCGAATTCAGAACATAGAGGTCAGTTATCAACATAGAAGAACAAATTTAGTCCCAGAAAAGAAACAAGTGTGGTTTCTGCCTATGTTAGCTGAGCTCAGCTGTGCTTAGTCTATCGAGCATGACTCCAGGCTCTTAGAGTGAGCCTGCTTCTCTCAGGCTTAGCCACTATGAGGAAGCTGTTGGCATTGCAGTGCTTATTTATTTATTTATTTATTTATTTATTTATTTATTTTCTACTCATTCAAAAACTCACCATCATCAAGCCAATGCTAAGTCATAGGAACCACCAATGGGGTTCCGACTCTGTCACTGCTTCTGGGAGTGAAAAACCCAGTCTTTCTCCCATGGAGTTTATGGTGGTTTGGGGCTACTGCCTGGGCAGATTGCAGCCCAACCCCACTAGAGCTTTCAGTTTTGGACACAGCTTCTCCTCGATTGAGCTCCTATGATATTCTTTGAGAAAGTAGTCAATGTCTGCATAGTGCATTCAGATAAAGCCTTCTGTAACCCATGTTACTTCTGTGTGAATTTCTCTCTCTCTCTCTTTCTCCCATTTTGAGTGTTCTCTCTTCTTGGTCTTCAGAGGCACATAACTCTGAGAGAACTTCTAATTATTATGCTTCATTGAGAATTAGTCTCTAGCCACCTCTCCTGACAAAGTCTAGAAAATATAACATTTTAAGCTCAATAGGGCTGGATCATAGTCTTGGCCACAGTTTTGAATTTGTATCTGGGGTTCCAGGCTTCCCTTCTGAATCTAGACTCTAAACACATGAAGCTTCTATGACATATTTTAAAGAGTTAGCTTATCAAGATTGGTTTTATGGTAAAGCTTCAGGAATGATGATGTAGGATTCTGGTGGATGTCATGGGAGTCTCAGAAGCAGATTTCACATTATTACTATTATTAGAATATATATACTACTGGGAACATGGGAGTCAAAAGGTACTTAAACAGGTAGATGATATATATTTAAGAATGTTTGAGGAGCTAGCTGCAAATATTTATGGGCTTGAAACATGACAGCAGAACCAGAAGGCAGCTTTTTTTAGGGCAGGAGATTTGGATATACAAGGGAAAGGAAAGTATGCCCCAAGTATTTAACATCAGATCCACTGTCACACTGTATGTTTTACTGTGCATCAGTACTGTTTCTCACAATAATGGGGACACAGACTTATCAAATGAGGATCTCTGGGAAGAGGAGCAGGTGTGTCTGATGTAGGACCAGGAATGAATACTTAAATTTTTTGCTCCAGGAGTCCTTGATAGTCAGTCAGTGTAGAACAGCTGTGTCTTCAACTCTGAGAAGCCGTAAGCCTGAGAAAGCAGAATACTCTCTGTGTAAATGGGTCACTTAGTGAGTGTGACTATTTACAGTAAGTGTAAAGAGAAAAAAAACTGGATTAGTGGTGTATGCTCCAATTAGTAGTGCTGGAAACAAATGAATTCCTGTTTCAGTAATATCATTTAAAATTATCTGACAGTGATGATAATAATAAGATTAATTTGGTTCCAAACATTCAAAAGTTTAACTCAGAAATTGAAGGGGGTGAGGGAGGAACAAGTTATAGAGCCTGCTGAGCACCTGTGAATCATATGTCACCCCCTTTATATGTACATCTTTAAAACCACTTAAACACAGGAAACCTCATGGAAGATGGGACTCATTCTGCAAGATGGTGTGTGGGGGGGGGAGAAAACCAGCTAGTTGCTACCATACAGCATTGTGTTAAGATCACCCCAACTCAGCAGACACTCTTACAAGAGTAATAAGCAAACCTTACTGGAAATGCACATCAAGATGGGGCAAGGGGGCAAGTGTGTCTTAGAGAAGACAATTGGACAAAATGGGAGAGAAAATACTTAGCAATACTTATTTAGATTCCAAGGGCAGAAGACTCCCGGGAATATGTTTTTAATAGGACTTCAAGCTTGCTTCTACCCATTTCTTGGCAACTTAGATAATCTTCTACAGACTACTGGAACTTTGAGAGAGATTTCATGTAGAAAGCCCACTGAATGAATTGGGATTTATCTCATAATCACCTTTAGCAAGTTTATGAAACTGGGCAGACTCTCTAGGACTTAAGACTAGAATTCCATAGTGTAAGAAGAAGCAAATGGTTGCTCTCTCAAGATTATGGAACTGGTGATGATGGAACTTTTATTCAGACCTCTTGCTGAGGGGGTCCCACTTAATGGTGGCCAGGGACTACCATATAGTTACTACTTTAAGCCCCCCCTACCTGGTTTTCTTATGATATATATCAATCTGGTAGGAATTTTTCTGTTTTAGTTAATGAGTGTTCCCCAAAGCTTTGCCCTATCACCAACCCTCATTGCTTGTGTAAATAGTACCCAGTCATTTAATAATTTAATCTGTATAAGTCAACAATTCATGTATTTCAGTCTGAAGCCAACCTATATGTGTATAATTGCCTTTATACAACAGTGTTTCAAATTCTATACTATTGGTTAATGTGTGACAATATAAATAGGGGTTCCTTATATCCAGGGGGTGACTGATAGTGTTCTCTGACATAAAATTGCAATCATGTCTCTAAGGTAAACCAGAGACATATATAAACCATAGATATAAATTGATTTTGAGCTTTCTCTTAATTCTAGCCCCATTCTAAAACAGTTCTTATGACATGAGTCTACTTGGTGCTCATATTCACGAAGTGATCACTGAAGATATGAGAGTGATAGCAATGTGTAGTAAAGAAAGCAGACAGTTTTTGGTTTTCAGGGAAAAAATAAAGCATCTTTTGCTTTATAGGTTTGTTTTTGAACAAGCTATCATCTAAGTGAAGCATCAACTAATTTCATGTAGAAGAAGGGCACCAGCCTGTGTAATCCAAGGATTAGCAATAATAAAACCTAGAGATAAAGGAGGGAATGGTATCAGAGCTTAAATTTGCACATCCTGTGAGCAGAAGGTTATGAGTGGCAGTGGGATCTCAAGACTCATTTGCAGGGTTCCCACGTGAACTAAATCTGCAGTGCATTTCCTCAGATGATATGACTCTCTTAAAGAGAGCATTGCAAAGTTGATCGTAGCAGGTGTAGTTAGGTTAAAATATAATACCTTATCCCCTGATCTCCCTATTGACCCATCTATGGCCCAATAAAAACTTGTTTCAGTTTTTATTTTTTTCTGTTCTTTCTTTGAGGTTTTTCTTTGTTTTGTGTAGACATTCATGCTGGTTTTCTTTCTTTTTTTTCACTTTGTATGATTTTTTATTTATTATGTCTTTTGCTTTGTGTAATTTTCTGTATATGAACTTCAGACTAGGTAAATCTATAGGGACAGTAACTGGATAGGGGCATGGTAGAAGGTTGGGGGTGCTATAAACAGGCAGTGCAGGGGTGGTTCTATCCTGTCCTGTAGGGTTGCTGTCAAGCAGGAACAACTTGATGGCAATGCCTTTGAGTCTGGGCTTATTATTTATGCTTGCCTTCTTACGAGTTCTAGTCATCCCAATAAATAAAATGAATGGTTTCAGATTGTCAGCTGACATTACAAAATGCAAACTTGTGTAACTCCAAAGTCAGCACTCATGTACTATAGAAACATTTAAGAACATTTAAGATGTTCTTAATAACCATTAAGAACATGCCATCTCTATGTTCAGATCCCTTTCATGGATCCCTAATAGCGAATGAAAAAGGTTTTAAAACTTTGGTTTAAAAAAGTACAGTGGGATCCATTACCTCCTGTATAAATACAATACTCATAAGTTACTGATGATGATGATCAGTATCTTTAGAGATGGACAAAAAAAATCTCCAAAGATTTTTCACTTTCTTCCATGTGTCATATCCTGGGCTAAGAGATTTTACAAATTAGTTAATATAATCCTCATAGGAATTTTGAAAACAGAAGTGATTACTCCTATTTTTGATGCAAATATTGAGACAAACAGAAGGGATGGAATCCTAGACAGCTAATAACTGTCTGAGCAAAAACTAAGATCCAGATCTTAATTCCTAAAAACGCATGTTTTTTCTCGGCTTCTCATTTGATTCATATTGTCTAGTGTAGTGATGCAATCTTTTCCAGACATTCTGGGTACTGGAATAAGACTTAATTCCAGTCTCATCTGCCCTTTTCTCTGTCTATGCTTCTTCTGAAGAGCCCTGATGACATACTGGTTACACACTCTCCATCAGGTCAACAGTTTGAAACTAACAGCTACTCCACCAGAACAAGATCGGACTTTCTCCTCTCTCAAAGAGTTACCATTTGGAAACTCACCGAGGCAGTTCTAATCTGTCTTTGATGGTGATGATGAGTTGAAGATGGTTGAATGACAACGAATGAGTTATTTCTTCTAGGCCTTTCACTGAGTATTGTCTCTCTTCTTTATCAAGTCTTGAAGAAAGTATTTTTACCATTTTCTTTTTTCCCCCTAACATTTTTTTACCATAATGTCTTGTGTTTGTCCATTTAAAAAATTGTTGGTGGATCACTTTCCCCTGAGATTATATTCTGAGCCCTTTAGGCTAGTAAAGCTGTGTTATAGCTCTTTTTTTCCTCAGAGGCTCCCACTGGTAGGTGCTGTTGAGTTTGTTCTGACTTATGAACTTTCTGCCAATCAGAATAAAACCTTTCCTTATCCTGTCCCATTCTCATTACTGTTGCTTTGTTTGAGTCCCCGGATGCAGCCACCATGACAATCCGTCTCACTGAAGCCCTTTCTCCTTCTTGCTGACCCTCTGTAATGTCAAGTCTTTTCCCAGGGACTGATATGCCCAAAGTGGGTAAGACAAAGTCTTGCCATCCACTCACCTCAAGAGTATTCTGACTGTACTTGCTGTAACACAAGTTTGTTTGTTATTCTGGCAGTCTGGTTCTTTCGATATGCTTCATCAATTATTCTTCATTCAAATGAATTGATTCTTCTGTAGTCTTCCTTATTTCTTGAGGCAAAAGAAAATGGCCTGCCTTGAGTCAAATGTGTGATAGTCCTTAAAGTGATATCTTTGCTCTTGAACACTTTAAACAGATCGTGTACAACAGATGCAGTAGCTTGTTTAATTTCTTGCTTGCTGTTTTCCTGAATGTTGACTGTGGATTCAAGTAAAGTGAACGCTTTTTTCAGTTAATCACAATGTCATCTACTGGTCCACTTGTGAGGACTCCGGTTTACTTTCCATTGAGCTGTAATACATACTAAACTCTCTGTATGACCTTGATCTTTTTCAGTGATCCCCTAGAGTCCTCTTATTTTCTGACAAGTAATGTGCCATCTGCACATTACTCTAGTCCCTATGCCATGTACTTCATAAGTCCAGCTCGTTGGATTATTTCCTCACTATATAGATTGACTATGTATGGGGAAAGGTTACAATCCTGATGCACATCATTCCTGATTTGGACCATGTCACTCCTTGATTGCTTTGAAGAACTACTCTTGACCCATGCAGGTTCTATATGAGCACAATTAAACCAAACATAGTGCTCTGTGTACAGTAGACATTCAATTACTGTATCCCAGGTGGGTGACCGTGTTAATGGTTCTTTCTCTTTTTATTGTACATTCATCTCTGAAGTGATGATCATTAACATGCCTGAGACCAAAATTTTGATATGTATGAAAGTATGCTAGTAAAAGGCTCTAGTTTGTAGTATTTGACTTTTTCCAGGTTGTAATTATTCACACTATGGTCAATTTCAATCTACCAACAATTTAAAAACCAGCTCATAAAAATAGTACATTTAACCACCACTCATTCTGCTGCAGCACGCCACTGGGGAATCTAGTGATTCCTTTGATTAACCAACCTTATGTCAGAAGAACAATGAGAGCAGAGGCTAAAGAAAGAACTATTTTTCACACTATAAAATATGCTTTTAGTTAACCTATATCCACAGTGAAATGATTCAATTAGAACTATCTGGGAGAAAGACCAACAGTGTTCTTTCCTAAAGGTCTAACATGTTATAATAACCCTTTATCATTGTTTCAATCTGAACACACTAGTGAATATCTTTCATTTTATAGTCTAGAACTGCTTTCTAAATCTGCTAGCAAGCATGCAGAATTTCAATCGTTCTCCCTCACCCCCACTATTCTGCTTTTTTCATTCTTTTTAAATATATCATAAAGAGGATAAAAACAAAGAAGAATCAGTTCTCAGTTCAGGTAAAATTGTCACTCCTGGATTATCATTCATAGTAGAGTTCACCTGTCACAATTACATGCATCATCACTGTAATTACAGTAAAAGGAGTCTTTCCAACTAGTCTCAAATGAAGCCAGCATCCGCCACATTGCTAGTACATACAACACTGTCCAAAATAGGTGAGAGTAAGTCTTGCCATCCTGCCTTCTAAAGAGTATTCTAGTTGTATTCCTGTCCAAGAATTTAAATTATTGATGCATGATAGTAAGTGGCTAGCAAGTTATTGAAGTTAATGTCAATATTGTTTTTAAGGTAATATTTAAAAATTCTCCTATTGATGCCTCAGAAAGGCATCCAAATTTAAAACGTTTCCCTGGCAATGATTTACATATTTGAGAAAAGTTTTCAGTGGATCAGGCATAAGCATATATTGACTATCACAAACCTCCTTTTCTTCCACTATTTGTTTAATCTTTCCTAGCTGCATTGCATAATTTTATCATAGTTACCTGGCGATTTTCTATTCAGAAGGCTTTGCAGGTTATGATGCGGCTACTATTCTTGGCTTTTGCATTGTGCTGTAAAATATATATGGCTCTTCCACTTGTCTGAGAGTACCAAACACATGGCCCAGTAAATTAGCCTGAATTTCTGCCCAGGTGGTTTGTGTGAGAGAGTTAGACATTGAAAAAAATGAATCTAGAAGTGTTAATATTTAGAGGCATTTTCTAAGAATTTTATAATCATTTTCTCACTTATTTCCACCAACACCTAATTACAGGCAGTTTGAATAATCCCAAGGTTCAAAGAAATTTATTTTTTAATAGTATGGAATTAAAATAGCAATAAGAATAAATCTTGGCCATGCTCAAATTTGCTTCCTGAAGGGTAGTTTCTATCATCATCCTATTAACTGCTTTTTCTCATGACCAATTTCCTGTGGTATATCATTCAATATGATAAGATGCACTGATTCAGTTTGCTAGGCTTTCCTGAGTGTCTTACTTCACACCATTTTTGATAAATAGCCATTTACTTAAATTGCATTAAATAGAATTTTAGCTATCATAGCAGCTCATTTCCACAAATTGTTATTAGGCTATGCATTAATATAATCCTATCTCTGAAAGGTGATCAGAAAGAAAACACATTAATTATCACCTAAAATTAGCTAGGAATTTATTAAAATAAATTTGGAATAATGGGGTTGATTATGAGTAGGTGGTAAACAAATGTGTATCCACATTTTTATTAGGATTAATGTGAGAAATGTGCTATTGTCTTTTTGAAGTGTCTTCCAGCTCTCGATTTGGATACTTACTGGAGGGATAAGTATATATCCCTCGGTCTAGTTTATAAGGAGAGACTAGCCAAGGCATGGCCAAGGCCATCTTTATGTGTGTGAGTGAGGAGGAATGAGGAGGATTATCTTTGACAGCCCTTAGATGAGCTTGTTATAGGACAAAGATGGGTAAGCCCTATTCAAATGCATTTACTAAAAGCAAGTCAGAATACCATGAATTGAAGGAGAGGGAGAAAGGGGAATCATTTTATATTTCTGATTCTGTTTCTGATATGCGATAGTCATGAAAATTAGAAATATTTTCATAATGCTATTTCTTTCAAGAAGTTTTGTTAATGAATCTTGACCAGACATATGAACAAATATACATCTATACTTGAATACATATGTTTATGTGTTTATTTACACATTCACACTCAGGTATCAACAGGTAGATGCATGCCTTTTAGACTAATTGATTTATGTATTTTATACACATGTGATTATAGTATTCCTTAGAAAATGCTTGATCATAGAGATCAGGTAAGATCAGAAGGGAGGTAACAGAAATCAACTGTGGAATAATAGTAGCATAATTCAACTCAGCTGCAACTCTAGGTCACCTAGGCAGGAACTTTGTGCACTCCGTGCATGATGACCACACGGCAAACTGGGTTCCTAGGGTCTCAGGGCAGACCTTAGACTCACCAGCTAGTCTTGTTTATTTGCAGAGCCCATTGAATTGCCATTTAAAGCCCTCACCCACTCATGGGTTGAAAAGTGGAAGACACTTTGTTCTAACAACAATGACAACAAAAAGGAAGACCTTTTGCATTCCTACAAAGCGCCACATTTTCAAACAATATTCCATAATTATTAGAAAAATTTAACATAACTATTAATAAATCAAAATGTGCCTGTCTTGTATAGAGGCCTTTTACTCACCCTCTAAAAGCAGAATAGCGTTTCTCACTGAGGAAGGGCTGTGAATCCTTCTGTTTCACAGTGCTCAGAATTCATTAGAACGTGTTTGATTAGAATACACGCAAAAAACAGGCAACATGAGCACAGTCTGTCTACCAACCGGAGTAAATGACCCTGTGAAAAAAGCAAGTGCCTCTAAGAAGATGAGATTGTGTATGTGATTCCTGGTGGAAATATCTTCTTTGTTAAGAACATGCCCACAAACCAATGCCTGGAATGCCTTGCCTGCTTACAAGAATTCTATCAGTCTTTTAGTGGCCCAGTTGAACTTTTATCTGCAAGCTCTCTCTCAAATCTTCACTTTACTTTTCATCTCCGTTTTCACTTCAGAGTTGTCTGGCATTGTGATGTGGCTATTCTCTGTGCCTACACACCTTTTTTTTTTTTTCAAAATAGAGTTCAACTTCAGAAATTATTCTTTTTTTCCTCTAAATCTGCTAGCACATTGTTAAGCACATTTAACAAATGGAAATCTGTGGTGGTGGTGGTGGTGGTGGGGAACAATTAAATAAAAAGGAGGATCAGGGAAGGAAAGAAATAAAGCAATTTTTTTTAATCTACCAGAAATTTTGGTGTACTTTTCTAGTATCTATTTATGAACATCCATATTTTTAGTGTTTAATTTCTAACTATTTCAAATAATAATTTCCTCTCGCTACACTGTGGGAAGGAAATACCATCATCTTATAAATCTCTGGTGGTGAGAGTAATTGGGTTAAGATTTCTGATCAAGCTTTTCTTCTAATTCTTGGCATCCTAGACTTAAGATTTTTAAAAAGAGTTTTGTGGTGGCTGTTAATTGTTGTTGTTTGCAGGTCATATTCTCCCCAAATTATTTTTCTACTCAAACAGTAAAACAGAGAAGTAGATTGGGGTGTGGCAGTCATGTGCTTATGTTAATTTTATGATTGAAATATAGGGGGGAAGTCTAGCCTGTTAATCTGGAGATAGCCTTTGAATAGCCAATGAGGCCTCTATTTGAGTAGGGCTTTCTCCTGGGACTTCTGGGAAATCTCACGATATTTCCCTCATGAAGATGAGAAGCTATCTTCCCCAGTTGTTGGGACTTAGTCTAAGAGATGATGAATCACGGAAAAGACAAGATGGCAGCATCTGAGAAGCTGGAGGAGCCGGCAGAGAGACCACATGGCTTTGCCCTGATCGAGCCAGACCTCTGAAGCTGGGGCAGCCACATGGAGACCTCTGCCAGCGCTGTGTTACTTCTGCTGTTGATGGACCCTGAGCCCTGGAAGCAAGAAGCCATGTGGAGACCCCTGCCAGCATCAGGATTCTGCACCCACTGACTTGTGACTTCGTGAGTTGGAATGAGACTTTATAGACTGATTTCAGGCATATGGGTTAATATTGGACTTATGACTTTGAACTGGACTGGGCTCAATGTCCTGTTCCTCTTGTATATAAACCTTTTCCTTATATCCATATGTGTGTGTATGAAATTTGTTCCTCTAGTTTACCCAGACTGACATATGGGGTACACCTAAAGACATCAAAGTCTTATCTTAGTGCTCTGCAGCCCACATAATACATTCTCATTGTTGCCAATTGCATGCTCAGTTGACGAAAACAAAGCAAAGCACAACATTACCCAAATTTAATTCTGCCATGGATTTTAGTAAAATGCTTCAGAATTATTTATAAAGTTACTATTATAGACTATGTTAGATTGGTAGTTGAAATCCATCTAGAAAGGCCTAACATATCTCTAAAAGACTATCCCTACCCCACCACCCCATCACCAAAACCCAAACCAGTGGTCATGGACTAGGACTACAATGAGTTTTAAAGTACAGCTATGCTCCATAGTGTTTTCAACAGCTGGGTTTTTTTTTTTTCAGAAGTAGATCACCAGATTTTTCTTCTAAGTTGTCTATGGGTGGACTTAAGCTGCCAGCCTTTCAGTTACAGTCGTTGAAAACACTATGGAACGCAGTCTTCTCTGAAACACATGGGGTTGCCAAGAATTAGAATCGACTGGCTGCCAACATGTCTTCCATTTGTTTTTGTTCTGTTTAATTTGAAGAGTTTGTTTAGTAATTTGTTTGTACGTTGTCTCTGCCAGTAACAATTTTGGGGGGTGCATTTCTATCAAGCAAAACTAGTGTATGCCTCAAATCAAGCACAATTTTTGACAAGCTCATGCAATCAATAGGACCATCTCCCCCCTCCACCTCCCACTCAGCTATTACAATAGAGTATAAGAGATTTAAAAAAAACCCTAATCATAAATTGAATCATAAATCAACCAGGTAAAGAGCAGAGTTAAAAAAATACTTAATTTTTTCTAAATAGATAAAAAGGGGATCTGATATGATTCCTTCTTTATTACACAACTAATACTCAGTGATACTGTTTCTCCTCTGATTAATCAAACATTTCTCTGAGGTGCTTCACTGACCTCCAGGGTCTGAAAAAAATGTGCTGGAGTCTTTATTTGACAGTTAAGAAGCCATAAAAATTAACGTTGGTTCAGAGCAGGGAGCAAAAAAATCACCTTATCTCTGAAAACTTTCTTGTTGTAGCAGTTTTGAATTTAATACAACTTGGACCCATCCAAGCATTGCCTTAGTTACTAGTGACCACCAATGTCTGACTTTGACACACTCCATGACCATCATCAGAGCTTATAAAAGAATTGTCTTAAGTCCGTATGCAAAGGATATGCTATTTGCTGCTGATAAAAAGGAAGGTTTATAGGTCTTCACCATCTCAAAATATATATTTTATCTGTGGCATAATGCTATCGAAACAGAAATGAATGAAACCAGTCAGATATCCAAGGGGCTGGATAATGAAATTATAATTATTCTTATAGAGATCACTGAGATAGAGAGTGATCTAAGGTTATGAAACTTAAAGTTATGCATGAATGTCCCTCTGCCAAGTCTTACTTGACTCTTGCCAATTCAAGGAGATAGTAAAACATCTGTATTTGATGAAGTATATTTGATGAAACCCAATCCAACGTTGCTTGACCAATGCAAAAATCTTAAATGTAGTAGTTGCAAAAAAATTAAGTTGCAGGATTAATGATTTAGTCCTAAACTTAATTTCCAAACTTGGCCACATATGGTAATCATTTGGGGAGCTTGAAAACTTCTGATGCCTGTGCTCTACCCTTAGAGGTTTTTCATTAAGTGGTTGGTTAGTGGGCTTTGGAATTTGTAGAGGACCCCAGAGTAACTCTGAAGAACAGGCCATTGCTGTGAGTAACCACCGGCCCAACTAACATCTTGCCTCCTTATTGGTGTTCATTCAATCAATTCACATTTTCTGCCATTCACTTCTGTTTTTTTTTTCCTGCCATCCACTTCTTTGCCAGGGTTACAGTAGTAAAGAACAAAAGAATTGAAGTTAAAAGACACAGATTTTGTCCTCTGTAAATCCTGGGCAATGGTGAAAATGGATCAGAAGATAATGCAGCATGGTGATGTCTCATAGAGAAAACTCTACAGCCTTACTCATGGCCATGGAGTTGATTCCAATTTGGCACAGCTGCTAAATCATCAAGCTCTGGGGGTGCAGAAAGAAGAGATCAGGAAAGGTCCAAGAGATGAGCTGTAGTGTCGGACTGACTTGTACTGCTGAAAAGGAGAAGAAAGAAGACAAAGGTTGGAAGAAGAATAGAGCTAGACAGAACAACTCTTCGTCAAGCACACATGCATCATCATTGTTCAGTGCCCTCAAGCCCGTTCCAACCCAGTCTAATAGCATTAGAAGCAAAGTGTTGCCAGGCTCTAATTTTGTTTTCTTATATTTTAAAATATTACTGTGGATACATGTTTAATTGCCTAAGTACTCCTCTGCACTCATTTTTCCCCTGTTGTTCAAAAGTACTTACTGACTTTCGAATGAGTTACCCATGACAAATTGGCAGGTGGTATTTAAACTCACTTTCTGAAGCTCTTAAGCTCTTCTTTTCTTTGCTCACCTGAAGCTTGTAGGTGCACTAATGTTTCTACCTTTTCACCTTTTTTTACATCATTTCTACATCAAAGTATACTTTGTGCTCCCTTTAACTATGTTGATGAATCTTCCCTCTCTTCTAGGACAGTTCTGACTCCACCACCCATGTAACTGCATCTTGTAGCACTTATCCGTACTACCATTCATCTGACATGAAGAAGATGAAACCCTGAATCCTTATCAGCACTTCGCTGTCTAATGGACTCGTGAACTTTGTGCAGTAACCCACCAAGACCAAAACCCCTGCTCTTGAGTTGATTTCAACTCATAGCGATGCAATATAAGATTTCTAAGACTTCACACATCTTTATACAGTCAGTCTCGTCTTTCTCCTGAGGAGCAGTTGGTAGGTTTGAATCTCTGTCTTTGTGGTCAGCAGCCCAAATGCTGACCAGACAATGACACCAGGCCTTCTTGTTTTAAGCTAGAGTCCCATTGTTTTGGCTACAGTGTTGATGCGGCAGTTCCTTGAAGCAACCATGCAAATAGACCTATAATTTTCTTACTAAGAAAGCACTGTATAATAATATTATAATCAATTTGAGAAAAAGGAACACTGACTTATTTGCATGATTGCTTCATCTTTGGTCATTTGACACACATTATATTTTTGCATCAGATCAGAATAGGGTACAAATTATTCCTTGCTTTTATACCATGAGCAATTCTCAAGATAAGTGATCTTTGAATAATAATAAAAATGACCACTTTCCCACAATACACCTAGTTGTGCCTTGCTCAACCAGTCCCTTTATTTACCTTGAAGAAGATGATCATATTATCCTAAAAGGTCTGAGGACAATGAACTCAAAGTCCAGCTGAGCTGTCACTTACTGATTGGGGGCTTTGTACACTTGTTTCTTTATTTTTGAGACTGATATCACAAGAGTACTCACCTTACAGAATTTTCTATGGCTGAAATAAGTTGAGCATTCAAGCAGTTACACACGCACTGGTTTGTTTGAAAGAAAACGAGGCTGTGATCAGCGCACAGCTGTAGACAGGTATTATAAATAATACACTTGAGTTGGTCTCCTAAGGAGGCCTTTTAAAGGTCCAATCAAGATAGTAGTGTTTAATGGACTTCCTCGGTCAGTGAAAAATCAAGTTGGAGAGTTCAGGTCATAAGGAAATAATGATGATTGTGGGCGTGGGGAGAGGAATAGTCTTGATAGATTTTCTGGAAGGACACAGAATGATCCTAGAGGCTTGTTATTAAGAAGTTTTCAGGAAATGAAAAACGACACTGGTAGAAAAAGATCAGGGTGTTGCACAAAGAAATTTATTTCATCGCTACCCGGGACCCGCTCATTCTTTGAGGGTAGCAAGAGCTGTCTGACAAGAATTTTGTTGGAAGCATCCATCCTATTCACTTTACAGCCCTGACCTTGTCCTTTGCACTTCTTTGTATTCCCCAAACACAAGACTATTGAAAGGGTGCAGGATTTGGGCCCCCACAGGGCCTACAAATTCTTGGCTACTTTCCAGAAGATCCCACCATGAAGTTGACCACACTATGTTCGATCCTATTTTTGGAGAATCTAGACCACTCAAGGTGACATAGAACCTAACTCTTACATAGACCAAGAGGTAGTCTTTCAAAGAGAACAAAGACATACTGCATGGGTTGCGATCGAGAAAGCTGCTATTTTGATGTGTTGTAAGTCACAGAGTGCAGAGTTCTTTGAGTAAGGGTCTCAGAGATGGAAGCATTCCTGCAGATGTGTATAGAACTTGATGGAAGACGTGGAGAAACAAGAGCTCTACATTTTGATTTTTCACATAAAATTTTGGTTATTTTATATTAATACTTTTTACTTACACGGTTATAATATTATGAATATTACTCAGTAATTGAAGAACTAGATTCAAAGAGAGAAGGCTCAGGGACACAGAAACAGCATTTTCAGAATTGTGCTATTATCAATGGAGGGTATGTCAAGAAGAAAAAGCTTCGCACTGTGATATTTCTGCTGAATAAACGTTTCTTTGGTTTTCAGCAATCATTTGTTGAGTTAACCCTGCATGTCACCTGTTGTTGCTGTTACTGTTACTGATATCATTTTACAAAGGCTGGATTTTGGGATTAAAGATTCCTAGGAGGTCTCCCAAAGTGAGAAACCTAGTGAGTGGCAGAGCTAGAATTCAAACCCATGACCCATTAAGCCACGAGACACCCAAAAAACAAACCCACTGCCACCCATAATTCATAGCAGCACCAAACAGCAGAGTAGATCTACCCCTGTGGGTTTCTCAGCCTAAATTTTTATTTTTTTCTAGCACTCCAGACTTTATTACATACCAAATAGGTTCCAACTAGGACCATAGGCAGTTTTTCTTTTTTTTTTTTTTGGGGGGGGGG
>PVJH01013599.1:0-59820 GCA_004026705.1 Nesogale talazaci | reverse complement strand
TCAATTCCAGCAGTGGGGCTGGGCCTCCTACTCCCACCACCGGAGAGCAGTGATGCCAAAAAAAAAAAAAATGCTACCAAGGAGCCCTGGTAGAGTGATGGTTATGAGTTGATCTGTGATCTGCAAGGTCCACAGTTCAAAACCACCAGCCACTCCAAGGGAGAAAGACAAGTCTTTTTACTCCCATTCAGTCACAGTCTCAGAAACACACAGAGCAGTTCTACCTTGTTCTTATGCATGGCTTCGAAACATTGACTGACACTGAAGGTCTAAAAAAAGGGGGCAGCAGAACATTTTTTTTGTTTTGGGGTTTTGTTTTTTTTTTCGGTAGGGGGGGGGGGGCATCACTGCCTCTGGTGGTTGTGGGCACTACCCAGTGCTGCTCCTGAGAGCTGCCGCTGAATTTGAACCGCCAAGCCCACGGGCCGCAGTCCCACTCACCCACTTAAACCACTGGGGCTCAGCCCAGCAGAACATTTTTGGAGCGTGCCAAGGTGATGGTCCCTTGGGCTTAAGGACATTTGACTTGTGACTGAGGGAGAGATGATTTCTCAGAGTGGAATTGACCAGGGTGAGTTGGGTAAAGACAGTGGGAATGGAATCTTTGGTATCTCCATAAGCCGTTGGGGCACAACTCAAGCTAAGGAGAAGCAACCGGAACAAATCTGTTAGTGATCAGAATTTAGAATGTGTGAAGTAGGGCTGAGCCCCGGTGGCACAGTGGTTGGGCACGGGACTGCGGCCCACTGGCTTGGAGGGTCAAATCCAGCAGCAAGGCTGGGCTCCTTCTCCCACCACGAGAGGGCAGTGATGCCCCCCAAAGAACGTGTGAAGTACAAATCTAGGGAAATTGGAAGTCATCAAAAATGAATTGGAACACATAAAGACCAATATCCTAGGCATTAGAGAACTAACATGAATTGGTACTGGCCATTTTGAACCAGAATATCATGAGTTACTATGCCAGCAGTAACACAATCGAGAGGAATGGCAGAGCATTCACTGTCAGAAAAGTCACTTCTAAGTCCATGATGAAGTACAATGCTGTCTGTGATAGGACTTTTCTATTCAACTTCATGAAAATCCAGTCATTAGAACTATTCAAATTTATACACCAACCACAAACTAGTGAGGAAATAATTGACCAGCAGGAGTTGAGTGCTCATAAAAGAACTGTTCATAACAATGGAAAACTAGAAACAACACAAGTGCTTCTCATTATTGAACTCAGAGGAAAAATAAATAATTTCTTCTCTGGTACATTTTCTGGTAGAAAATCTGCAGTTTAGCAACATGGAATATTTTGTAGCAGAAAAACAGAATGAAAACGGTCAATTCTAACTTGAAAAGACATACTAGTAATGCACAATAAGAAAAGCTAAGTCCTAAAGACCACAAACAATTGTACAATAAGGACAAGATTGTTCAGGATAGTGTGTGTAATGGGGTGAGAAGAAATGAGAAGCATAGACAGACATAAATTACTGGTAAGTTATAGACCTTAATGAGTTCATATATAATAAGAGGATCTAGCCAACACCAAACATGAAATTTGTCATGAATCAAGAATTTTGATTAATCATTCTCTCTCTGCATAGCTTATGAGTCTCTTCAACCATCAGTAAAAAACTGGAAGATACTGGAAAATTCCATTTGAAGAAACCTAAAAAGCAATGAGTAATTGTATGTGAAAAGACATTCACTCTCCTTGCAATCACAGATCTGAAAGTAATATTATGAAACAATAAGACACTGCTACTTTACACTCAGCACTGGAACCAAAAGTCATAAATATAAAACTGCCAAGTAGTGATTAAAATGAAAGGTTCCCTGGTGGGACTGTGATTTAAGTGGGCGGCTGCTAACCACAGGTTAGTTCTCCTCCATCCTACAGTCACTCATTATGAGTCCAAATCAACACGTCGGGTCAGCTTGGGATGAAAAGAGAAACTCAACACGATCACTTCTTATACATCACTGTTAGAATTGTCGACTTGCTATCGTGTCGTGCAATTAACACCAACTTAAAAACCGAATATAAAAATTCAAAACTGAGCGAGAGTTTGGAGTTGACAATACTGATATTCCATCACCTAGTAATTCCAGATTTAGATATACATATCTGGGAAACTCCTCAGGAGACACGAGCAAGAATGTCTCAGCAAACCTTTTTTTCATAATGAAAATTATTTTCTAACAGGAAAATAAGCCAAAAACTATACAGGACCATAAAAGGGAATACTAAACATCACTTTGAGCATAAACTAATCTAAAAAATGTTATTTTCCCTCTTAGAATACCAAATTTGATGCCATTGCATAAAATTACAAAAACACAACATGCATTTTTATTTCACTCACAAACTTAACACATATGTGTAAATGTGTGAGTATAAAAATATGCACGATGGAAATATACACTGAATCTAGGAAAGTGACTACTTCTAGAAAGGGGCAGAAAGACACAGGCCCTGGAAGGATCAGGGCCTTCACTTCCCGATGCTGCTGAGTCCTCATTTTGTTCCAGCTTAAGATGTAATACACCCACCTGGGAGGGCGTCAAACAAAACTCAGGCCACCAAGTCAAGCCCCCTGACAGCAACCCCGTGGAGCAGGGCAGAACCGCCGCTGTGGGCTTCCAAGATTCCACCTCTTTCTCCCGGTGAGGCCACAGATATTCACTATAAACTCCTCTGTACATAATGTTTACAGTATTGCATATGAAAGCAAGGTAAGATAGATCACAACTTGATTAAAAAGTTAAGTTAAAAAGCTGGAAAATAGCTTTGATTGTATAGGGAGGAGTAGTAACAATTATTCATCATTTATTTACTTTACTATAATTTATAATTAATTTAGCTATCAAATGGTGGGTTCTTTTATCTCCACAGCTTGAGACCCAGCACAGAGCCTGACTCATAAAGCATGTTCAATAAATGGTTGCTTAGTGAACTAGACAAGCAAGAAGGAAAGAGTCCAATGACTAATCCAGCTATGGCTAAATATTTTCAAATATACTTAACCTAATCACTTGATCATCTTTCCAGTTGGAAACTGGAAAACGTACTTCCCACAACATCACACATCTTAAAAGAACTGAAATTTATTTTTTTCATTCTCTGTCCATTAAGAACACACCCTCTGAAGAAAAGGGACCCTGATGCAAGTCGTCATGAATCCCCAGCCAAGGGAGATGCCGAGGATCCCACACTCCATGTAGAGCCTGTCTCCTGGAGCAGCGGAAATGCTCTGCTTTTAAATGTCTCCCATCCTCTTTCAACAGATTTGGGGGGGAGGGGAGGGGGGAAGAATAAGTCTCTTTGGTTTATTGGGGTGGTTTTCCTCTTGAAACTGGTGCAAGAGACCTGCAAGGTTGCATCAGTATCCAAATTAGAATACTGAAATAATTAGAAACATTTTTTAATCATGTCATTGGAGGCTCCTACAACTCACCACAATCCATACATCCATCAAGCACATTTGTACATTTGTTGCCATCATCATTCTCAAAACATTTTCTTTCTACTTAAGTCCTTGGTTTCAGCTCCTCATTTAATTAGGAATTTCTGAACCTCTCACCTAAAATACAAGAGTTTCAAAAAGTCCGTGGAAAAATGGAATTGAAAGACGTTGGAAACTTTTTTTTTTTAAGGCATCACTGCCCTCAGGTGGTGGGAGTAGGAGGCCCAGCCTTTGCTCCTGGGAGCTGGAATTGAACCTCCATCCCAGTGGGCCCCAGTCCCGCGCACAACCACTACGCCACTGAGGCTCAGCCCCGTTGGAAACTTTTAAAAGCTTTTTATTGTAACTTCCATGATGATTTATAGAGAAAATCATCAGGTTACATTCAATAATTTATGCGCATTTTGTTCAGTCCATCCCTTTGCAGTCCCCTCAACTGACCATCACTTTACCCTACTTTCTTCCTATGAGTCCTCTTTCCAGTCTCCATTCCTCCTCCTTTCCTAACCCTTTGAACTTTGTCTTTGGGTAAATGCTGCCCCTTTTCAGCTTCAATGAGTGTTAAAACACCAACGTGAACTCAATTCCAGAACTGATGGGTGAAGAGGGGCCATATCGTGGGGGTCTCACCAGTCTTTACCAACCAGTACACCTGGACTCCTTGACTCATTTTGTTCCTGTTTTTCTCCCACTCCATCTAGGACACTGGATGTGATCCTTTTCAGAGCAATTGGTAATGTGAGTCTGGCACCACCTAATGCTGGTGTCAGGCTTTGGAGAGACTCATGTTTGCATGATCTTTCTTTTTGTTTGTTTGTTTTTTGTGCATCACTGCCCTCTGGTGGTGGGAGTAGGAGGCCCAGCCCCACTGCTGGAATTGAACCTCCAATCCAGTGCGCCACAGTCCTGCGCACAACCACTACGTCACCAGGGCTCAGCCCTTGCATGATCTTTCGATCCACTGGACTAATTCTTTGCAAATGTCTTCCCATTTTCATCACTTTTCCTTCCTCTGGACACAGAGAGCCCAATCAATAATTGCATCTTCACCAAAATAGCAAGTAGAACATTTTCATTGTGAACTACCATATGTACTCCTGTATAAGCCGAGTTTTTTCAGCACCTTTTTATACAATTTTTGTGGTAAAACTAGGTACCTCGGCTGATATTCGAGTTGGCTTATACTCAAGTGTATACAGTATGTTATACAATGAGACTGTTCCATGAATATTTTGAAGTTCCCTCTTATGTGGCACATCCAATAGAGTAATACAGAGTCCACCTTACATGGGCAAAAAAGCTTGAAGAAAAATTGAACTGAAAGATCCTGACTAAAAAGAAAAAAGAAGGATCCTGACTATGTGTATTGTTGGTTGTAATGACACCATGCTGAATTGAGGATTACTCTTCAAATTGACGTCCCTGTGCTTGAAAGGAAAGGAAAGAATGCAATAAAAATAGCCTCTTTTCCATGCAACTGTTTTGAGAATGATGAGGGAAGCAAATGCACAAAAGTGCTTCACACAATGAATGTATGTGTAGATTGTGATAAGAGTTGTATGAGTCCCCAATAAAATGATTTCATTTTTATAAAAAATTGCCTCTTTCCCTAGTGCTCACATCTAAAGGCTAATAGAGGGGCTGCTTTTAGAGGAGGCCATTCTCAACAGAACCACAACACCTGTAATTTCCACTGACATCATCAGTTAGGGAAATTTCATTAGCTGAAGACAGTTGCTGCTGTGGCTGTTCTGCAAAGACTCAAAAAGGTTTATGGCATTATGAGTATCTAATACATAGCAACTGGTTTTCCAACCAACACCAGGATTTACTCCACTTGGGCCATCTACTGATGGCGTATTCTAGCTATACATAACAATAAGCATGAATATTTTCTCAGGCATGCAAAAACATGTGGCTTCCTTGGCATGATGGGAATCTATCAAACCACTGATAATGAAAATTACCTTCAAATATCTCAAAGTGACAGTGTATTTGTGCGTTGCTTTAATTTGTTTCATTCTTACCAACGATATATACCACATGGATACCATAGACTATAAATTACCCACTGCTACCAAAATGTTTCCTGGAAGGGAACACGACAAGAGAACAAGTGTCACATACTTGGGGCATATCATCACGAGTGACCAGCTTAGACTTCCTCTAAACCAATGACTCTCGTCCTCAAAGATCTGCTGCTTCACATTAATTCCAACCACACTGCTGCAGTTGTTGCTACCAGGAAACATGGTGTGACGTTCAGAAACCCACAGGGGCGCCTCTCCCCTGTCCAAGAGGAGTGCAATGAGTCAGAATCAACTCAATGGCAGAGCAGGGGTAAGGTGATGACTGACTGACTCAGTGACTGTTACCAAAAGATTCCGTCACCATATATTGTTGTGCACATAATGAGATAAATTCATTGGCCGCAGGTCATGGTACAGGAGACACAGACTAACTGACCATAGGACAACAGGGGCACTGATCATGGAAAATAGGATTGGGCCAATATAACAGGAATGCAGTGGCTAGAAAACAGGATAAGGGGTAGGAAGGGGCAAGGGGCTGGGAGCTGTCCAGAGGTGAGACCTAAATGAAATTCTACTCCAGTGAAGTAACTGCTGCTTCGGGATTAGAATCCTCCCCTGCTTAGAATCTTTCGGATCCACCCACTGCGCAACAAAAACCACCCCATATTCTTTGGCTGATATGCCTAGCCATCTAGTCTGCCAAGATCATATGCTTATTCTCCCCCTGCCCAACCCCTTCCATGATTCTCCTTCAGCCAAACAAGCATGTCATCTTCATTTTGCCAGCTCCACCGTCTCCTTCTGCCAATGGTTTGTTCAAGTCAGTTTGCTCTATCTAAAACACACTTCCTTCATAAATCTGTTCACTTAAAACATGCCTTCACTCAGCAAAACACCAAGCCAACAGCACCTCCAAGGCCACATAACAAACATGAAAATGCTAATACTACTTCCCTCAGGAAATCACATCTGAGTCCAACAAATAATCACACTTTCTCCCTTCTATTTGTAGATGAAATGCTAATATTAATGGCTAAAATAAGACTAATGATAACAGAGGGAAGAATCTAAGTCCTGACCTCCTACTAAATATTTTGAATAATCTCTGAAAGTACCTTACCTGTGATAGTCTGACCTTCTGATTCTACCTGCCTTAATTATTTCCTGGGAAGATCAAATTAATGATTAAGAGAGTAAGTTTCAGTAAGAGGTCCATTCCAGGCCCCCGCAAACTAAGGAAGAGAATGCTTTATAAACAAGGTCCAAATAAAATAAAAATCCTTGGCAAGTTTAAACTTTCTCTGTTTACCATGATGACATTGTGAGGACAGGGTTTTCTGCACATTGACCTGCTGCATACTGAAGACTGCAGTCACGGATTTTCACATGATTCAGTCCGCCTCAACTTCAGCAAACACAGCAGTATTGCTTTTTACATAGTAGAGATTGTTAATATGCCTCCCTCTAATCCTGAGGTCAATGGATTTCATCATATAGTCTATCTTCTCAGATTATTTGCTGAGTATACAGACTGAACTTTGACCCACATGCTTTCCGATTTTAATAAACGCCATATCCCATTTTTTTCCGTTCAAATTACTACCTCAGCCTATATGAGTTTCTAATGAGCAGGGCTAGTAGTCTTAGTCTTACCAATGTTATTCACAAATTTTCACAAAATAAAAAGTCTTTGCTTAGACATAAAATACAGGTAAATCATGTTTCTGACTGTCTGCTTTCAGCCAAAATCCAGCTATCAACAGTAACATCCCTCCTTCTATATCTTCCTCTGAGTCTGACTTGAATTTCTGTCAGTGTACTGCTGCAATCATCTTTTTATTTATCTTCAGCAAAATTTTACATGTATAACAATAATATTACGTGTTAATTTCCACAGTCAAAAGACAGGACCATTTTTCTCTGAAATAGTCACTACTATGGATCTCTTCCATTCAGTGGAGTAGGAAGTCTTCCAGCTTCTTGACACAGATGAGTGACAGCTTGCAGTATGACATCCACTTATTGAAATATTTCAATTGGCATTCCGTTAATTCCCAAATCATTGTTTTTCACCAATGTCTTCAGTATAGCTTGGTCTGTTTCCTTTAATATATTTAATCAGAACCTCCTGGAACCTCCTGATTGTCACCTTCTGAAATGGTTGCACATTGGCCAACTCTTTGGGTACAGGAACACTATATGACTACCATCTTCTTTTGCTGCCTCCTGTGATATTCAAAAAGGAATCCTGGTGGCATAAGAGTTTTATGTTTGACTGCTAACCACAAAGTCGGCACTTTGAAACCACCCGTCAATCAAAAAAATCACTGCCATCAGGTCAATGCCACCTCACGGTGAGCCTGCAGTGCATGACAGAACTGCCCCCTGTGAGTTTTTGAGACTGTTTAACTGTTTACAGCAGCAAAGAACCCTATGTTTATCCCATGGGCAAAGACTCTAGGCTCTCTTAATTTAAATCTCAATATGTCTCAAGGCTGTAAGTGGGTTGGGGGACAAATTATTAGAAGCCAAGACAGAAATAACCCACTATCAGTTGAAGTCAAAGGGAGGACAAAGTTAAATTAATCATGTTCAAACTAGCCCATAACTGACTTTCTATTCTTCTCCCTCCTCTTAAGCCTCATTGTACTGAGCTCATTTCTTGTCATTTTCTTTTTTCTGGGAATAGAATGCATATGGAATAATTGCTCTGAATAAGCCTTATGTTCTGGTTTCTTGGGATTTTGATTAATTTTTAACACTACTTATACTGTGGGTTGAAATGTTTTATGAGGTTTCGCCCCTCTCCCCGCCCCCCACCACCACCACTCCCATTTGTTTCAGTGAATGAGAAAGTATATAGATTAAGGGAATAATAAAATGATGGGAAAGAAGAGGAAGAAAACTCTTTGTACAAATTAAGAGACACATGTTTCCCCTGCCCCCCCACCCCCACCCCACAAACTCCTCAGTTGCTTTTTGTGGCTCTCTCAGCAGATTTTTTAACTTCCCACTCTTGCAGGCAATTACTCAATTGACCACACAACTTGAATGTCAATCCTTCCAGATACACAAAACTAACAGGACTAAAAACACTATTCTGTCTGTGAATATGAGTAACAGACATGGCAATCAGTCAGCAGATACCATGCAGCTGCTTACAAAAGACACTCAAGCCCTGCAGCTGCCTTCTCATGGGGCTCGTTCCACTACAGAAACGACTTTCTGACCCCAATGAGAACTTCCACAGCTTCCTAGTCAACAAAGCAAACTTGTACATGGAAAAGTGAGACACCAACAGCTTTTAAAATGATAAACCTAAAAACAATGCTTAACAAACATAAGCTCACTATCCTCCTTGTTTCTAAGTCAGAAAAAAGCCTTTTTTGTAAACAGGATTCGTTAATTATAACTTTCAACACTTATTTATGGAGCTTTAAATATAGCAACACAGCAAAAAAATCATGAAAAACCAGTGGTTTTTCCAAAGGATAAGAAAATGAGTCCCACTTAACAGTCTTCCATGGACAAAGCCTTTATAGTTCATTTCAAACTGTAATATTAAAATCTGAGTATAATCTAGTTTTATAGGAAACACTAATAATATTAATTGGTCAAAGCCACAATCCACACTAACAAGAGAAATAAAAATCATGCTCTTCCATTAAATATCTTCAATAGACTCCTTTTTCCTTTGAAGATAAAAGAGTTCTAATATTATATTCTAGTAACCTGAGGAGATGACCTGAACAGAGACCATCCTTTGCAGTTACTGGGTGCCAAGAACTCAAATAAACCAGGTTTCTACTCCCATAACAAGTTACAGTCTCAGACACTAGTTGGGGGGAGGGGGGGTGCTTGTTCTACCCTATGGAGACGACGGTGAGTTGTATTTTGTTTGTTCAAATGTCAGGGAAGGGGGATTCAATGATGGGACAGGACCAAAGCTACTGCACTGGTCCCCCAAAGCCACCCTACTACTGCCTTAGAGATAACACCTTTTGGTAGTCATCTCTAGCACAGTGCCTTGAATGAGCATGAAAGTCTTGGGGAAGGAGGGGGCATTTGTCCTACAGTTAGGGGCAGGAGGGAGAGGTGGTGTGGTAGTGGCCTAATCTGATGTCAATTTAAGGATTAAGAGTGTAGGGGTGGAGTCTAGACTGTGGATTGCTAATGAGACCTATGGGTGAACATGGTCTTCTTCTGAGAATTCTGGGAAATCCAGGAGACACGCTCTCTCTCAGTTCACTCCCTTGGCGACTCTCTACTGACAAGGCTGACTTCCCTGGAAGACATTGCAGCTAACAAGATACACGGCATTCCTCTCGTGCCCTGAGACCCTGCGAGGAACATGGATGCAACCAGACCTCTGAAGCTGGAGAGGGCACAGAGCAATCCCTGCCAGCACGGAGATACTCCAACGCCACTGGATCCGAAGACTTTCTGCCTACTGGCTTGTCATTGCTCTTCATCTGGCATCATTGCATGTGTTTCGTAAATCTGAAAAAGACTTTATAGATTTGTATTGGACACATGAACCAATATCAGACTTATGACCTTGGACTGGACTGGGTCGGGATGTTTTCTTAATGTACAATTACTCTTTATATAAAACTTTCACTTATGTACACATGCATGTTTATGAATTTGTTTCTCTAGTCTACCCAGACTAACAGAGGTAGAGTCTATGGGAAGCGATAGATTCTATGCCTAGTTTCTTTTTGTTCTGAAGCATAAGTTACATGTCATTTATATCCTAGACACATCAAATACATACACCCAATTTCAAAGATGATCAAGGACTCCAAAGAGGCACTTATGATAGATAGCAACACTTTTTTCCTTTGCTACACTCATAATGAGGTATAAAAGTTTACAGTCTATTGATCAACAGTAACAGTTTCTGCTTATGCTTAACACTCTCAAGTTGCCTTTTCAAAATTACTGGTAAAATCTATCAACGAGTGTTAGGTCTGAGGCAGGAGCACAGTAAGATGCAAAAATGAAGCACTGAGTTACTTACATAGCAGAAGAAATAAAACATCACCAGACATCTTAGAAAATGAGAAAATCTAAAAGCAGAACTCCAGCCCTGTGATCTTCTGCATTAACTGGGCTTCCACTGCTGGGTTGTTTTTTCCTTTCAGGAGCGTCTATTGGTGTTCTGCAATTACAGTCTATTTTCCCCTTCTGTTAGAAAACAATCCTTCTCTCCAGGAGCTGGCACAGCTTGGAAAAATTGCAATGGTTATTCAACAAGATGAAGGCACTGATGCCATTGAATTACCCAACTTAAAATTGTTGAACTAGTAAATGTTTTACTTTATTTCTTGTTATCACAGTAGAAGAGGGAGCAGGAAAAAACTTGTCGACCATATATTTCACTATTTTAATGTCTACTAATCTAGTTAACATGCACAGACAGTGAAATGATTAATATTGTGCTTCCAGTGGTTAGATTCTGAGTTGTCGTTGTCGTTGTTGTTGTTGTTGTGTTATGTGCCATCAAGCAGGTTCCAACTCATAGAAATCCGATGTCCAACAGAAAGAAACATTGCCCCACCATGCACCATCCCCACAATTGTTCTTATGTTTGTAACTCTCACCCAAGGACCTTTTCCTCACAGGTCTGGGTAAGAGAAAGTGGAGGTGGGGGGAGATACTGCTAAGATTCACTGGGAAATGACTGTTAACATTATTCATGGTGATAGCCATCCTGCAGGGTACAAAAGGAACCATCCCAGGAGCAGAAGGCAGGCAATCTCACTCCCATCAAAAGCCATCCTTTAGTCCAGCCAGCAGCTCTCAAAGCTGTGAGTCACAAGCCCTTTGACGGTTAAACGACCCTCTCACAGAGGTCGCCCAATGCATAACAGTAGCAAAATTACAGTTATGAAGTAGTAATGAAAATAATTTTATGGTTCAGGGGTCAGGAACTGTATTAAAGGGCTACGGCATTAGGAAGGCTGAGAACCACTGCTCTAGACCCCAAAGTCCCTGTACGGGGAACCTCCTTACCCAGGAGACAGCTCTGACACCAGAGGAGTAACGAGAGAATGGAAGCATAGGAATTAGGGAGCTGAGAACTTCTGGGCAGGAGGCTGGCTTGTGGAGTGGGGCTTGTGGAGGAGTCGCGTTCCCTCACACACACCACCACCCCACTCTAACACCACCCTGAACTGGGGCTTAGTGCCTTTGGCTTGAGGCTTACAGTGGAGTGGCTTGTCCTTTGGATATCTGTAAGCAGCCCTAAAAGAGTTCTGTGTGGATTTTTGGTGGTGTGATAGTTACATGTTGAATGATATCTGCATGGTCAGCAGTTTGAAACCACCAGCAGCTCCAAAGGTGAAAGACAAGACTTTCTACTTCCATGAACTCTCACAGCCTTAAAAACCCACGAGGGATCCCTGAGTCAGCACTGGCTTGATGTCAAGCGAAGGGAAAAAGCTTTGTCAAACATCCTAAGTGAACAACTCTACTGCGTGCATTTCTCTCCTGAATTGTAACCTGTCAACTTCCCTAATAAACCCCATAATTCTGAGCACCGTCTGTGAGTTCTGGGTGGCCACTGCAATGAGTTGCACCCAGTTGCCGAAAAGTAGACAGTAGTTGAAAAAGTGAAGAATGTGAGATAAACTATGGAATATTTTTTTTAATCCTTTCTGGGTTTTGGAATCTTTACAAAGACTAGTTCAGCTATAAACAACTCAGGAATGCTTTCAATTTAACCAGGAAGTCTTGACATATGAATGTCCCCAAAGCTTCTTTCTTCCTGGGTGCAAACTGGTCTGACCCCTCTTAGCAAGTCATAACACGGGCAGGAATGAACACCACAGGCAGCAGGCAGGAATTAGCAATGGCTGAGCCAATCGCCTACCACATGGGGACTTGACAAGAGCCTTGACACCATTTGAAAGAGTTCTGGTGGAGCAGTGTTAAGCATCCAGCTGCTAAGAGCAAAGTGGGTGGCTCAAATCCACCAGCCACTCCTCCGGGGCAAGACAGAGCAGGCTGCTCAAGGAAATTCACAGCCTTGAAACCCCTGTGGGGCAGTTCTATGCATCAGACAGTTTTGCTGTGAGTCAGAAGCAACTGGAGGGCAATGGGTTCACTGCATTTGACCCACTGACCTACACACAATTCTCACAAACCCACTGAAGTGCTCAGATTTCGTCCACACTGAGGCTATGGGTGGTGGTGGGTTGACTTGGTTCGGTTCAGTTTGTTTTGTTTCACTTGTTTTTTGCTAATACAGAAGAGAGCTGTATACCTAGTTCCTGAAAATATATGAGTTCCATACTAAGAAATGTATACACCAGGTGAGAAATGCCATCAGCATTCCATTATATTATACAACTGTCACTGCAGCAATAAAGCATCATGTTCTTAATAAAAACTATACAATTAAACACACCCAATACTTGATCTTTCAACCATATTACGCAAACTACCAATAAAAACTGTAAGATTTTTCTAGTCAAATATTTCTATTTCCACACCCACTACAACCAAATCCATTTAATACAGTCTTAACAAGGCATTCATCTATGGCAATGTAAAAATGGTTTGTTAGCAACAAAAGCATTTTCTTCAAGTTGAAGCTTCACTGTATTAACCTTTGTGGGTGGTAAAACATAAAAAAATCTTTTTTAATCTCATCAGTGCTTTTTCAAAATCTTTATTTCATAATACTTCAAAGCCAAAACAACTCTATCATTTCTCTTTTATTTAATTTGAAAATTCAAATCTTACAAAGATGCCTAGAATCTAGTAATTTGTAACACAATGTGGTAATACAACGTGACCTCATTCTATAAGAACCTGACTTCTACGCTTGAGACACACATAGGGAGGTATTAGTTTTGCCTTCCTTCATAGTGGGCGATAGCTGGGTGGCACTCTACACAGGTGGGACTACAGAATTAAAGAAATGTAGGGTATCTTTATGGGAGGAAACACAAGAAATGAACAGTATTTTAAAAAGTATGTTTGGTTTATCAAAGAGTCCTACAGTAATGACTATTATATATTTAGTTTTAAAACCAGAGTAAAACAAAATAAGAAAAAGTAATTCTAAGGCAGTTTCCATTCTTTTTTGGATGTGGCAGTGTTAATATGTACTTGGATATGCTACCTGGGGGATATACAACCCAACATGCCCAGTACTGCCCCTTTCACTTGCAGAAGGAGCCCTAGAAGGGCTGACATGTAAGCATTGCACTGCTAACCATTAAGGTCCATTCAAACCCACCATACTGCTTTCTTGGGGAAAGAGGAAGCTATCTGCTCCTGTAAAAATGTAAAGCCTTGAAATATACAGGGTCACTATGGCTCACAATCGACTCAATCGCGGTGGGTTTGGATGGTTTGAGTTCAGTTTCAAAAGTATCTCCACTTGGTCAACAAATTAATATGGCCACTACACCTAGCTGCCCCCCACCCCCAGGCCTAGTTTCTGGGTCCTACATATGAACATTGAAAGTTCTGCCCTAAATCTGTAGGATCAATGGCCCCCCCACAGCCAAATGCAAGGCATGAACCCCTACTGGTTCTTCTCTTTCCTCATTCTCTGAAGTTCCCAAAGGTGGGAACAGAGGGAACAAGACTTGACCCATGTAAAGTCCACACAGCTCCTGGGGCCTCTGCTCCTCTCTGGTCCAGCTCTAACTTTTATCCTCAGACCAGTCTGCTAACATTGGACTCACCCTAGGATGATTCAGCTTCAGCAACACGCCCTTGAGCTGTCCACTCCCCCTGCTATGCCTCAGGCTCTGTCCATATGGACCTTTACTGTCACTTCCACTGATTCGTCCCATGGGCTCTCCTTGGGCCAACTGCAAGATGAGCTGAACTGTGATTGGCCGGCCCCCTCACCCCAAGCTTCCTTCTCTGTCTGAATGAATGGCAAGTAACTTCCCCTTTCAAAGTCCCTTTCCATGGAGAGTCAGGAGAGGGGAATCCCACAACAACACTGGTTAGCGCCAAAGAAACAAAAAACTCACTGCCATCAAGTAGATTTCAACTCCTGATGCGCCTACAGGTCACTGTAGAACTGTCCCTGTGGGTCCTCACAACCACCGACCTTGTGGGTAGCACAATGAGTAACCCACCATGCCACTAGGGCTCCTTGGCCCTAACGGAAATCTAGTAATTCTGACTGTGCCATTCAGCCTCCTTCTTCCCAAGGCCCAGGGCCCAGGACAGAATCAAATGGGACTCAGATAAGCATCGCATGTCTCTGAATCTTCAAGCACTGCCAGATTCCTTCCATAGTCATGTTTCATTATATATTGGACTGAGTACATTAGGTTGTAGCCAATTAACTTGATGCTTCTAGCCAAATTTCTTCGTGTGGGGTATTACAATTCTGAACTCTATCCCAACAATCTCATCTGGGAGGGCGTTCTTTACTACACTCATGGGCAGGATTAGTGTAGCAGTAAGACCTGACATTCAAAGAGGGTGTGAACTAAGTCACACTCTTTGTTTCCTTGGGGGCATCTTTAGACCCTCTCTTGGTTCTGAACAGGTGGCTTTGACTCGGTTCCGACTCATAGAAATGCTATGTATATACAATAGAATGAAATACCATCCATTTCACATTTGTTCTTGTTTGAGTCCATCAATGTAGCCACAATGTCAAGCCATCTTGTCAAGTCTCCCTCTTTTTCACTGTGCTGCTAGTTTAACAAGCACATTGTCCTTCCCCAGGGACTAGTCTTTGTTGACATGTGTCTAAAGCACGTGAGACATCATGCTTGCCTCTATGAAGCATTCTGGCTGTACTGCTTCCAAGACAGATCTGTTTGTTCTTTTGGTGGTCAATGGTAGCTGCGATATTCTTTGCCAACACCAGAGTTCAAATGCACTGATTTTTCTTTGGTCTTTTATTATGTAATGTCCAACTTATTCAATGTCTACCCTCTCATCCTTTGTTTCCTTGGGGCCTTTGTTTCCTTTAAGGCTACATTACTGGAGGTTGTGGCTTGAAAGAGGTATAAATGCTGGTGCCACTGTACAGTTCTGCCACACATCACCTAAAAAACCCTGCCTCTTATTTCCGCGATGACCTGCTGTGACTTTTGGACATTTCTGGCTTCTGGCTCTAGACTCTGCATTTAGCTCACCTCTGCCTTTTGGATTTGGGACTGAACAGCATCTATGATCACATGACACAGTTCCTCAAGGGTTCATGACTCAAAGACCCCAGGGACATGTGGAAATATACTCAAGGGAGAAAGGGGCAGTGAATGGAGCAGAATAGCATCTTGGAAGAGTTAGACATTTGGGATATCTTTAATCTCCAACTCCTTGTGAATCTTCTGGTATCAATTCTTCTGAAATAAATTCTTATCATACCCATCTACCGTTACTGCCAGTAATTTGAGTACAGACAAAATAGAGGTACGGCTAGATGTGGGGGTAAAGGCAAAGGTGGGAGATAATTTGCCACCTAAATCGACAGACTGGTCTAGAGAGCCTCAGTACTAACCCTCGCAGAACCACCTGCCTTCTCTGTACACATGGAACCAAGGAAAGACCAGGAAATACACACCAATGTTAAAGGAATTATACATGGGCCGGCTACAGGTGATTTTTACTTCTACTGCATTTTTAATGACATTCCATGTTTTTTAGCATGAGTTTATGATACTTTGGTAATGAGGGGAAAAATAGGTATAAACAAACTTGTGGGTGTTCATAATGATCAAAAACTAGTAACTGATATAAAAATTAAAGAAAAAAGTTGGAGCATTGCAATTCCACAACCCACCAATGAAGGTTACATGACAAAAAAAAGAAAAACAGTGCGTAATTGATAACACTATGTGTGATGAGTGTTCAAGACTGTGACTTAGGGAAAGTGGATCACCAACCCTTTCTGAGACCCCTGGATGTGTTTGAACCACTGACCTTTCAGCTATTTGTGAACTGTTTGTTTACCTCGTTGCACCAACCATGGACTCTAAGACAAGACCAAGAACTATAAAAGGCCGAAGACTATTATAATGAAATGGCTAGATAATAAGATAATAAAACACACACACATACTCACTGTCTTCACTTAACCCTCAGGATAAAACATAGTAATTAATTTGAGAGCTAAGAGATTAACATGGTGAGACACATTTTTAAAAAGTTGATATTAAAGACAGAAACAAGTGAAAGGCATAGAAATTCTTACAGGCGCTTTGCTTTAAAAAATAAAACAATCTCCTTAGGAAACAGAAAAAATGAAAAAGAAATTAAATAAAATAAACAACTGAAATATGCCCAATAACCCCACCACCCACCCCGCAAACCACTATGGTTTCCCGGTGAAGTCCGGCACCACTGATTCAGGCTCTCGTGACCACCATTCTCAAGGTTCCCAAAGTCAGGAAAACACGGAGTCACTGTTGGAATTCTTCCTCTCCTCATTCCCCTTGTCTTGTTTTACAATATTAAGTGAGGTTTTGGATTCTTCCTCTCCTCATTCCCCTTGTCTTGTTTTACAATATCAAGTGAGGTCCTTCTGTGATTGCCTTGTTTCACTAAGCATAATGTCTACAACCCGACGTCTCAGGAGACGGGGCTCCATGGTTTGAAGGTTTAGGATCATGGTTCCACCTGAAGGTAAAGCTAATGGCTTTAGTGCTTCTGTTCTGCCTCCTACCTTGCTGCTTCTTGCTGGGGGCTTTCACAGGCTAGCAAACAGTCAGGCAAAGAATGCCCACTGGGCGGATGGCTTGGAGCAACTAAACAAAGTCGGGGAAAGCTGGACCTGCCTCTGGGGTTTCCAAGACTGTAACTTCTTCTGGGAGTGGAAAGCCCCATGTTTACCCTGTGGAGCAGCTGGTGGTTTTGAACTACTGACCTTGTTACTAGAAGCCCAAAGACACAACTCACTATGCCAGAAAGCCTCCTAGAATCAGGCAGAAGACGGGAAAAATAGAATGTGTGGATAACTGCTTCCACTCTTTGCCATGAGACCAGAATCAAATTATGTTTATCGTTAGTGAATCCATGTAAGAATCCTGATTAAAGGGAGGTAAGTGAAGAGCAGAATGTCAAATTCTCACACACGACAGGCCTTCTGAAGCCATGACATGTGGATGAACCCATGAAACCATTGCCCGGGGTGGATCTTTAAATCCTACACTAAGGATATACCCCCTGGAGTCTTCTGAAAACCAAAATTTAGCTATAGCAGCAATAACTATCTGCTGTGAGCTCTTTTAGCAATGAGCTGTATGGGATCAAGGTAACTATAGCAACTGGAAAAATTAGATGGCAACCTTAGCAGGCAGGAAGTTTATGTTCATGGAAAATAAGCGGCTCAAATGAAGAGTGAGAATGGTTATGGAACTTGAGTGTATTTATAAATAGTTGAATTGGTATATGTTTTGCTGTGTATATTTTCAACAATATATTATAATTAAATATATGTAAACACACACAGAATACTGAGATTATTGAAAGCATCTTGGGCTGATCTGCATTGGCAGAAGTATGACCAGAGTGCTCCTTAGAGACAAAGATGTAAGACTTCATCTTACCTCCGTTAGGCAACTTGGTAAGCAGGACCAGCCACTGCAGAAAAACATCCTGTTTGGTAAAGTGGAGAGGTGGTGAAGGAGAGGAAGCCCCTCGACGAGGTGGCCTGACCCAGTGAACAAGCGTAAGGGTGGCACAGGGCCACTGTGGGTTGGAGACAACTCGACAACACATACACATATGCATGCATACACACACACACACACACGGTCCTGTACTCATCTGTCATTAAAGTTTGACTTTTAAAACATAGGTTAGGGGGCTGAGCCCCGGTGGCGTAGTGGTTGTGCGCGGGACTGCGGCCCACTGGGACGGAGGTTCAATTCCAGCAGTGGGGCTGGGCCTCCTACTCCCACCACCGGAGAGCAATGATGCCAAAAAAAAGAAAACATAGGTTAGGCTTCTACCACCCAAAAAATTAAAAAATAAAAATTAAATGAAAATAGGGGGAAATGATAAAATTAATGCAAAATGTTACATTGGGGCATTGCTGTCGTGCTATAAACTACACATAGAAACAACAAGCAAATGGCAGTGAGGTAAGCCAGCCTCTAGAGCAAGGGTTACATACAGACTCCAAAAAACGTCCCACCTCGAAGGAACAAGGCCATGAGAGCCAGGAGCCAGAGCTCAGGTTTCCGAGACTAGGCCCAGGCAGAATGACAGCATCTCAGTGAGCAATGTCTCTTCATGCAGCTTCCTTCGACGGCTGGGTGAAAAGCAACAGGCTACGTATGACAAATGTCTCCTCCTGCTCCCTGGTTTCAACACAACTGGAGAGGAGGAGGAAGACCCTGACATCAGACCCAGAAAGAAAGGCCATATCAGTAAGCATAACCTCTTGAACTCGGTTTAAATCATCTGTGTACTTGACAGGCAGGTCTATTTACAGTATGTCTGTATGAAAGACAGTGGGCCCCAGTGGTGGCAGATCTCACTTTGTAATGCCCCAGAATCAAGGCCCATTATAAACATAGTGCATAGGAGATAGGATCTTTCCTGCTCCCACCTAAGTCATTATATAGTGCTTACTCCATTAGTACCTCTATCTGTGGTGCCCTGGCGGTACAGTGGTTGGGTTTCGGACTGAAAGATCCACCATTCAAAACCAACAGCCCCAGAAAACCCACTCAGAGTGGCTCTGAGTCAGAATGGACTCCCTGGCAGTGGGGTTTACATATCTCTCCCTAACCTCAAGCGCCTCCAGAGGAGGAGAGCTCTCGCATTATCTAGTCCACTATGATCAAAAGTAGTCGATGGTGGGACCTGCAAAATTCCTCTCTGGATTTGGTGTTTCAAGCAAGACCTCTCCCCACCTGCAGGAAATAGAGTTCTGATTTCAGAAACTTGTTTTATTCAAAACACAAAATCCACAGGATAAGAAATCACAGATGGAGCCCTGGTGGCACAATGGTTACACCTTGGGCTGTAATCCAAAAGAAAGCCTTGCAACAAATGTATAAATGTGCTTGACTAGGGCTGAGCCCTGGTGGCTTAGTGGTTGTGCGCGGGACTGAGGCCCACTGGGATGGAGGTTCGATTCCAGCTCCACGGAGCAAAGGCTGGGCCTCCTACTCCCACCACTTGAGGGCAGTGATGCCCCCCCCCCCAAAAAATGTGCTTGACTCAATAGATGTACGTATGGATTATGGTAAGAGTTGTACGAGCCCTCAGTAAAATGATTAAAACTAAATAAATAAAATGTTTAAATAATTAAAAAAGAAGGAAAGCCCAGGTAGTATAACTTCACATGTGCTCCTCATAGGAAAGGGGGGGTGGGGGTGAGGTGGGGTGAGGATCACTGTGTTCCCTGACTACCTCCCAATTCACAATCTACTTAGAGAGGGAAACTGTTCCAGTGCAGGGTATACTTAATATGCAGTTGGAAACGACACTGACATGCTGCATGCTTGAAGCCCAGGTCCTGTGACTCACAGTAAGAGAGCTGCAGGGGAATGCTGTACAGCTCACTAGCCTCGGGTGAAGCCACATTTGAAAAGCACACCCTACGAAGCAATTGCATCCAGCCACAAAGATCTTAATTCAATTGACAAAGAAGGGGATAAAACACACCTAATGGTAAAAAGAACATGGGAGCACAGTTTGAAACTCAAATCTGATACATCCAGTTTAACAATTCAGCATGTACAGAAAACCCTGAGAAAGCCAGAGTCCATATAAGGCAGGAGCATGTCAGTGAAGGAAAACTCTATTTTCCATAAAAACAACCAACAGAAAAACAGTATGGCTGAACCATGTCAAGGAGAATCTTCAAGCCCTGAAAAAACCAGGTGTCCAGACCCCTGTAGTCCCAGGTCTCAGCTTTAACTGTAGGCTAGCATCCAGGAGCTGGAAAGTGACTGAGGGCTGCCGGCTATCGGTATCACATTACCTTTTGGTGCCAGGCCAAGCCCAGCCCAAGTATTTCTGGATGGATCTGTGACGAGCAGTCAAAGACATAATAGCTCCTGAGCCAGGCAACCCTGAAGTTTTCCCCAGGATAGCACCGCCCTAGCAGACTCAGAATATAGGGAAACCCAGGCCAGATAAAGATTGAGGAGGAGAGGGCAATTTATTAGCATGGGAAGATAGCACAGCAGGTACAAGCTCTGCAAATGAAGAAACTGTTTATTTTATCTCTGTCTCCTCAAGTAAGCAAAAGGGGAAAACAAAACCAAAATCACATCAGTGGTTGAGTAAAAGCACAATTGGACCTGTCATCCAATCGTCTCCAGCACAGAGCAAATAAGCCTCTGGCTCCTGGGTGGTCACCATTTCACACAATCAACAAAGTCAGGGGAAATGTTTATAAAAACTGAGCATCTGGGGTCTTAAAGGCTTATAGATAAACAAAGGGTCTTCTAGCTCAGAAGCAAAAAAGCCCACAAGGAAGAAGGACTCCAGCCTGTGTGATCATGAGTCTTGATGGGATCAGGTATCAGGCATTTAAGAACAAGAATAAAACCATATCCAAGGTGAATTTGGAGGGAAGGGGGCATGGAGTGGAGACCTAATGTCCATCCCTTCACAGATGGGTTACAGTTAAGAGATGAGCCAGTCGGGCAGTATAGCACCAATGATACACACAACTTTCCTCTAGATCTTGGGTGCTTCCTTCCCCCCACTATCAAGATCTCAGTTCTACCTTGGAAATCAGATTAGACCAGAGCATGCACAATGCTACAGAAAAAGAGCCCACAACGCAGGGACTCCAGAGTAGATTAAACCCCTCAGGGACAAGGAGAGTAGAGATACCAGGAGAATTAGGGGAGGGAAGAGGAAGCAAGAGAGACTCCATTAAGAGGATCAAACTAGAACCTCCTTCCAGGGTGACAAACAATGGAAAAGTGGATGGGGGGGGGGGGGGGGGGGTGACAAAGGATGATGTCAATCTATAACTTATCAAGGGGCTGAGCCCCGGTCACATAGTGGTTGTGTGCGGGACTGCAGCCCACTGGGTTGGCAGTTCAAATCCAGCAGTAGCTCTCTAGGAGCAAGGCTGGGCCTCCTACTCCCACCAGAGAGCAGTGATACCCCCCCCAAAAAAACTTATCAAGGGTGTGGGAGGGAGCAAAAGAGGGGAGAAATAGGGAGCTGAAATGGGAAGAGAATGCTTTGAAAATGATGATGGCAGTATATGTGCAAATGTGCTTGACACACGAGAGGAATGTATGGATTATGGTAAGAGATGCAAAAGTCCCCAATAAAAGTATTTTTATTTTTAAAAAAACAAAAACTAAGCCTTTATGGTTAAAATTAATTAAAAGTATGTTATAGAACTGGGAGGGAGGGGCAGGTAGTCATCTCTCCATCATAGCCTTCATCCTAAAGACATGACTTAAACTCTACAAACCCAAACCTGGGTCATGTTTACCATCTACACAAATTTTACATGCAAACCAAACCTGTTGGCCAACACCTGCAGAAAAAATTATCTGTAGATACCTGCAGAAACAAATCCTTGCACTCGGGATTCCATAAAAAAAGAAGCTCATGTGTACCTATCCTGGGGATCTTGCGTTTCAGCTGAAGAAGCCAGGGCAAGTTGGGTCAGAGTGAGGAACTGATGGAACTTCAAGTGGTCAGGGTCAACCAGGGGAATTCAATAGGGGCTAAGATGGTAATACCAGCCACCACTGGCCTAAATACCTCACATAGATTATTAACTCGTTCATATTCACCACAGCTTTATGAGTACTATTATTATCTTCATTTTACAGAGGAGAAAACTGGGGCACAGAGTGGTAGGTAACTTGCCCAAGATCACATGGTGAAGGCGGCAGAAGCAGGCACGAACCACTCAGGCGGTCAGGTTCTCAAGTCTGTACTTGCTGCTCAAACAGCTCCAAAGTACACATCAGGTAATGGTTACCAGGGGGGCAAGGAGAAGCATTGCTTAGGGGGCATCATGTTTCTATCATGGGCAATGAAAACAACCTGCAGCAACTTGTAAACAATACTGAAATCACAAATTTCGTGTATGTGTGTGGTAGTCAAAATGCATGCATACCTAGGTCAAGTTGCACTCTAGGACAGGCCCACCACTAAAAGACCAAAAAAAAAATGGGTGGGGCAAAGAATCCTACCAAGAGACTTATGGGAACTCTTAATTCTCTGGTTGAAGATGTGAGTCTATCCACAGGTTCTACTTCACAAAAGCCTGGTGACCAACTTGCAAACAGCTAGGTCTCATGAATCCACCCGAACAGCGAGACAGCAGTGGGCTGCACCGACTCAGCATGCCGGTGGCCTTGGCAAGCTGACTCACAATCTGGGGACTGGAAGCAGAGTACCAGGAGTCACCTGACCTTGTCATCCCAAAGCGACGTCCTATCATTTCACTTCAACTTTTTCCTTTTATTACATAGAGGCATACTGTTCAACAGACTGTTTACAACTTTACCATGAAAACCATGTAACTGGTTCAAAGCCCATGCTTATGATTATCAGTCCCACCCAGGAACACAAACTAGAAAACAGTTCAATGTCCATTTTTGAGAGCTCAATTCAGAATGGGATATTTAAGCCCCATCTGTAGCTGAGTTAAATCCCAATACAAACTTTAAAGCAGAACTTCGCCACAGAATCTTCCAGCATGAAGTCTTACTTACCCTTTTTATTAGTAGTTAAAATTCAATGGCAGGTTTACATAAAGCACCCCAAAAGCTGCTTTCCACTCAATAAATATCACTTCCCCAGATCAGCAAAACTCACAAACTGATGATAAATCGGGTATGAAAAATCACCATACAGCTTTATAAAATATTTACAAGGGAAAAAAAAACCAATAATGTCTTACACATACACATGAAGATTCATGAAAATAAGCTCATACTTATTTTCATACACAACAATAAAAAGCCTTGTGTTTAGAGGCAAAACTAATTATTTGGAATATTCTTCAAAGGACTCTATAATGCCAATGCCTTTTAGCAAGTTTTTAAGATAAGGAGAAAGGGATCCCCTCCCCCCTTCCCAGCCAATCCAAAACTATGAAGGGGAAATAAAAAATAAAATTTAAAAGGGGTTTGGGGTCAACTAAAGCTAAATGGAGAAGACATACCCAGAGCGTTAGTGCATGGAGTGTTGTTGTTTTGTTTTTTTTTCAGCCCATTGGCAGTCTGTCAAGCTCCTTCCTATCAAACTCCAAAAGGTTCCATTTAACAGCCTCGAAGTATTGCTTTTGGAATGCTAATCAGTTCCGCCCAGCCAAAGACTGAAGACATTCGGAGAGATAGCAACAGCTGCACTCCTCCACTACACCAAGAATAGCTTCCAGGAAACCAGGCAAGATCGGAAAACTACATTTAGTCACCCCTCTAGGCTGCGGAGAGCACTGACAGCAGACTTCTCATTGTTAATAAAGAAGATAGCTGTAAAAGCTTTTTAACCGGCCATTTATAAAACACATATTTCCCCCAAGAAGTAAACAAGTTAAAAGATATGTTATGGCTCAGCTGCCAGGATTGTAAAAGCCTGTGTTTTTATTTGGAATTCTCTGTGAAAAGTGGCTGCTAATGTTTTGTCAAGCATCATTCTTCAAGAAATTGCACATCATGCACCATGAGGCACAGGCCATGTGGTACATGTCTGAGCCAAAAAGTTAGCCCTCCCAAACCTCTGCTCATTTTCCCTTTTTTGGTTTGTTTGCTTGTTTTGGGTGTAGGGGGTGCGCTCATCTTTCTTTGATGTGCTTTCTCAGTCACCCACCCCAGCCTGCCCTAACTTCTGCTGTCTGCCACTAGAACTGTGGTGGGAAAACTGCCAAGGGCGGGAAGAAAACCAAAACCCCAAACCAGGATATCAGAAACAGGTCAACTGGCAGACACACACTGGACCCACCAAAAGTGCTAAAGGAAGTTGAGCAAAAGAAAGTTTGTGTCCACTGCTGTTCTCTGTAGAACAGTTTTGGACATTGTTGCAAAGAACCCTGGAGGCAATGTGGGCTAGGCATTAGGCTGCTAATCACAAATTCTATGGTTCAAATCCACCAGCCACTCGTCAGGACAAAGTTGAGGCTGTCTGCTCTCAAAAAAATGTACAGTCTGGTATACCTATAAAGCACTGCTATGAGTCAAAATCAGCTTAATGGCAGTGGGTTTCTTCTTGTTGTTGGGGAGTGGGGCATCTGAGTTTGGGTTTGAGCATGGAATGTGGAGATGATGGTTCCTGGAGGGCTGGGACAAGAGGCAGAGGGAATCAAGGGAAATCGCAGCAGGCTTGTAGCAAATTACTCATTTGACTGCACAAATGTCAATGAGAATCACAGTAAGTGTGATACCACCCTCACTGCCATGGCGTCTTTTCTGACTCACAGCAGTCCTATAGAACAAAGGAGAACTGCCCCTGTGGGCTCCCAAGACCTTCATCTATCTTTACAGGAGCAGAAAACCTCATCTTCCTCCCAAGGAGCAGCTGGTGGTTCTGAACTGGTGTCCTTGCAGCCCAATGGTGTACCTACTCCACCACCGGGGCTCCCCAAGAGAGCTGTCCTCATCTGTTTGTACTCGAATGGAACACAGAGGAAGGAGAAGGAAGCTACCATCAGCTGAATATGCACACAGCCCAGTGCGAGCCCTCAGCATGTATCATTTCATTTCACTCTCACCGCAATCCATCTAATGTTTACTGCTTTGCAGAAAAAGGCACTGAGACATGGAGGCATTAAGTGGACAAAGGTCACACATCTTGTCTGTAACAGAGTGGAACTTGAATTCAGGGAAAAGGTCTTTCCAAGTGAAGTGGTGAAGCTAGCTAAGTACTCGATAAAAAACTGGGGGCATAGTGGCTATAACGGTTTTACATCAACTTGCACTTGTGGGTGGGTTGAGTCCAACCCCTCAATCAGGCCAAGCCCTGATGAGGCCTCTTGGACCGTGTGGCCTTCTTATGAGAGGTGTTGGGGGTGGGGTGGGGAAGAGAGTGGGGTGGGGCTTCTGAAGAGGGCTCTGGCCAGCATCATACCCACACAAAAGTTTGACTGGGTTGACTGGGTTGGGATGCCATCTTGATAGAAAGCTCATTCTTATCCATAAATGACAGACACTGGTTTTGTTTCTCTCGACAACCAGCCTAACACATGGTTTATACACTCCTTGCTCATCCAAAGGTGGGTGGTCTCCTCACTCGGCTTTGTCATCCTATGGCGCGGGGAAACTGTCTGGCAGTTGCTATGGGTCAGTATCAACTTAATGGCAATGAATGTGTCCTTTTCAAATACACCACAGGTCTCTACACTGAATACAGCGCTTAAGATCCAATGGTGTTGCTATGGAGTAGGGCCACCACTCCTGAACGCTGTGATAGATGAAAGAAGCCCCAGCCAGTGATGTGGACCAGGAAGCTAACTCATCAAAGAAATGTCAAAGGCAAAGGGTTTTGTGTTTGGGGCTTTGGGTGATAGATAGATACTGTGTCAATGAGCACATGGATCGGAAGTTCAAATCTGAGGCAGATGCCCCACCCTGGGCATGGATAATGTGATGGCACAGGAAACACCTGAGCATAAGCAGGCCCGGGGATGGTGCTACAGAGGAAGAGGCTGGTGTGGGGCACAAACCACACTCTCAAAAACCTTCAGCTTAGGACACATTTTAGGAGCCCCGTTTTCCTTACCTGAAACCCTTTTACTGTGATCTGGAACATGGACACTTAAAAAAAAAAAAGATAACTTTCTAAAGCCTCACATTACTATTATGCTGAACCAACACTGTATTCCTTATTGCAACTCAGAGAATAGTACTAGGTTCCTTCTCTCACCCACTTTCTTTTGTTTTACTTCGAGTTAAAGAGAAAAGAGGTTCCAGGCAGGGACCCTACCATCCCTTATCTGACTCGATCAGGAAAGGGGCATCTTAATCCTGAGAAAAAGTATATGGGCTGAGCCCCAGTGGCGCAGTGGTTGAGTATGGTACTGTGGCCCACTGCGGTTGGTGGTTCAAGTCCAGCAGCAGCTCTTCAGGAGCAAGGCTGGGCCTCCTACTCCCACCACACAGCAGTGATGCCCCCCCCCCAAAAAAAAAAAAAGTATCCCAACCAGGTCACCCGTTTTTCAAACAATTAAATGACAATAAACACAACATTAAAGCCGCAGAGAATATAATTGGATCTTTGATGATTCAGGAGAATTTTGTGGTTCCTCGGGTAATCATTATGAGTATTAATCACTAATGTACAAAGAACCTGTTCTCATAGGGAAATTTCAGAAAATAACAGATGGCTAACAGGGAAATTCACTGGGACACCTATCTGAAATCATACCCTTGATAAATGTTTTTGAATGTTCATTAAAAATGATTAAAATAATATACATTAGGGAAGTAAAGATGCTAGAAGGCAATGTAAACTCTACTTTCATTTTATTTTAATTTTTTAAAATTATTTTAATGGGGGCTCATACATTTGTACATCTGTTGCCCTCACCATTCTAAAGACATTGGCTCTCTACTTGAGGCCTTGGTATCAGCTCTTCATTTTCCCCCTCCCTCCCTCACAAGCCAGTGATTATTTATAAATTATTATTACTTTGCCATATCTTATACTGCCCAACATCTCCCTTCCCTCACTTTTCTGTTGTCCATGATATGTAGATCCTTGTAATCGGTTCCCCCTTTCTACTCCACCCTATACTTCCTTTCTTCAATAGCGAGTTTACCCCACCTTTACAATGATATGCCAACATAAATGCTTTCATTTTTCCCTCTTCATCAAGAGTATGTGCTGTTGGCTGCCACATGTGGCAGTGACTGTGAGAGAGAACTTCAGAAATGAACTGGATGAGTGCTACCTGAGATCAATGACATACCACCCCTCAGGTGTGCCTCTGTAAAGGAAGAAAACCAAAGGCCATTCAAAAGACACAAACAGGAACAGGTTACAAGGATCTACATATAACCTCTTCATCTGAAAAGTGTCCCTGGCAGATAGATATACATGGGATCACCTAAAACCGCTGAAAGAAGCTGAGAAAATGAGAGCCTGTGTCCACAGCCTCTGAGGCCAGCAAATCTTATAAAAATCTATGCACTTCTGAATTGACAGTTGTTATCTCCCCTTTCTACTTCAAAATGGAAGGTGGTCATGGCAGAATAAAAAGAATTTTTTTAATTCTTCTGAAAAACTGGCAGCGGAAATTCTTAGAATAGTTAATTTAATTACAGAAACCATGCTGAAGTATCTGGTTCCTAAGAAAATTTAATCACAAATCCACTGAATCCAAACCTTAATGACATTAGTTTTCTCTTTTGTTTTTAATTAGGGGATCTGCTCTGATAGAAACCAGGCACTAGGCAAGTCAGTAACTAAAACCAAACCCAATTTAATACCATCAAGGGGATTCAGACTCACTTCAGTGACCGTAAAGGAAAGGCTACAACTTCTTCCCCTGAGGGTTTCCAAGGCAACTCTTCTTCTTCTTCTTCTTTTTGCTTATTATTGTCTTATTATTAATCATTTTATTGGGGGGCTCTTACAAATCTTATGACAATCATCACCGAATTGTATTAAGCACACTTGTACCATGTTGCCATCAACATTTCCAAAATAATCTCTACTGCAGCCCTTCCTTGGTATCGCTCTTCTTTTTCCCACCTTCCCCCCCTCGTGAATGCTTGATCCGTTTATATATTTGGTTGTTTGAGTCCTACGCAGACTGAAGTCTTACAGGAGTAGAAAGCCTTTTCTTTCTCCCTCTTAACTGCTAGTGCTTTCGCTGCTGACCTTCTCCTTCGTAGGAGCCCAGCGCCGCCAGGGCTCCTGAAAGTCACAGACGGAGACTCACCACCCTGCTAACCTGAGTTGGAAAACACTAAGGAAAAAAAAGAGTTTACTTTGAATCAAAGTCGACTCTGTGACATATTCCAAAACCAAATTCACCGTCATCCACTTGATGCCAACCCACAGGGACCTACAGGAAGAAGTAGAACCGCCCTGTGAGTTTCCAAGAACGTAACTCTTAGCAGTGGCGGTATAAAGCCCAGTCTTTCTTCCTAAATAGGTTGTTGCTTTCAAACTGCTGACTTTATGTTTAGCATCCCAACACATGAACACAAAAATGCTGTAACAACAACTCATATTTAAGCTTCACTTACGTTCTACACAGTTAACTGATGAAAATGAGCTCATTTTACCATTTCCCTGATGTATTGCCTTTGTCCAGGTTAGATAAACTTCAGAATTTAAACTGAGGGTTTAAGCAAAACTAGCCAACATTACCACCAGACTGGTATTAACATAATAATCACGTGTTGGCTCCACCATGGATTAGCAAGGGACATGAGCTACTGAAAGATCTTAACTTCATAAACAGCCTCATGTTGATTCTATCAGGACAGGCATTTCCAGAAAACATGCTGGAAACTGTCGGGTTAATGTTATCTTTTGCTTAGCTCCCGAAGGCCTAACAAGAAGACACCTACCAGAGCTCCGAGCTCTGCAGCCTGAGGGGAATGACAGTGACCTTAGAACACTGACTCATATGACCATGTTGTCATGAGTACCCTAATGACAGTTCTAGAACAGGGGAGCACTTTATTGTGGCTTATACAAACATCACTCAAAAACTATCTGCTGGGTAGATGCTGAATTACTCCCATGTCATGAAGAATTATTGACTCATGGTTAAGAAAACTGAAAATATCATGGCTACCATTCCCCTGTAGTGTTAAGGCATGACAACACAGTTTTTCCACGGTATAGTCTAAGGATGAATCCTGAATGCATGAATCAATGTATTGCTTTCAGAGTATACAAAAGCCCTAAAATTATAAGCACACATAGCTTCCCATTTTTGTGGGATGGGAGTCCTAATGTTATTAGCTAAGCCAATGGATCCATCGCCCCAACTAGATTTTTTTAAACACACCTAATGCATCAGCAGTCTTGAGCATTACTCTGGTAATATTTCTAACACAAAACAATTGCATGTGGCAAATCAAGATGCTCAAAAACATTACAAATTATCATGATTAAAACACCTCTAAAGAACATTGCATTATCATGGAAATCTGTATACAAATCAAAGTTGTAAACACCATTTTCTCCATGCTGTCTAATGGATTGTTGATGAGACACTCAGCTCCCATAAACATTACAAAGCCTCTGAAACATTATATAGGATTGATATGAGTCAGAATCAACTTGATAGCAATGAGAATTGGTAATGCATTGTTGAATCCACAGGGATTTTATTGATGTGTTGCCAAGAAAGCATTTTACCATGTTATTGAGAAATACCGATTGCTCCTCGCCATTTCTGTTAAAGCACTTGAATGAATTTATTACAAGTCTAGAGGTTTTTTAGCTCAAAAGGCACTATTTCATTGCTATATGGCAGCTGATGTACAATGAGACAGACTCCCTGAATCACCCTCCAAACTCCGGATGCTGTTAAGTGTGTCTACCCTTTGCACTTGGGTTCATTAGTCTAGCTCTCCCACAGCCAGCTCAGACCAGAGTCTCTCTGACCTCTAGACTCTCCCACATTTATTGCTGTCGAGCTGCTTTTGACTCAGAGTGACTCTAAGTGACAGAGTATTAATGACCATCAGGATTTCCTAGGATGTAATCTTTATGGGATCAGGTAGGTCTTCATTCCCCCGGGGAGCCCTGGCAGCACTGTGGGTTACATTTTGGGCCAGGAACCACAAGGTCTACAGTGTGAATCCACCAGCTGTGCCGCCGTAGAATGCTGACGCTACCTGCTCTGGTCAAGAGTTACCGTCTTGGAAAAGAACAGAGCCAGGTCTCCTCTGCCCTAGAGTTTCACCATGAGTCTAAATTGACTTAGTGACTGTGTGTCTGTTTTGGTTTGGTTGGTTCTAAAAGAGCCAACAGTGGATTCAAACTGCCAGTGTTTTGGTTAGCAGCCAAGCACTTGACTATTAAACTCTAAATTCCTTGGGAGTGACACTGAAGGCCCTCTACATTTCCAAGCTCATCTCACATTACTCACCCCACCAAACTACCTACACTCATACCCACAAATCCCTCATCACTTCCCACCTAGTTTTCCTCCAAGCATTCCTTCCACAGGCTCAGAGATCTAGTCACACCCACCTCTCATGAAGCTTTCCGACACCATTCTGTTATTAGTGGTCTGACCACTCCCAATATTAAATCCGTACTTAATTTTGTTTTAAAGCAAGTCCAAGATATCAGATCCTTAAAAGATTCTAAGCAGAGACCATTTTATTTTTATTCCTATCAAAGTCCAAGAATCACTTCTTACATAAAAGTGAATGCATGATCTCGATCAGTTATTCTCAAACCTGGCTGAACACCTGCGAACCTCCCACAGCAAGTGGGGTGTTGTCAGAATCCTACAGGGGGAGGGGTTGTTTGTTTGTTTTTTAAGTTTTGTCAGTGATTCTAATGCATAGTTCATACTATAATGCTAGAGGGTTACAAGAAGTTCATGGGGGAAAAAATCCTTTTGTAAATAGTGTATCTTTACAACTGAGCCCCGGTGACGTAAGTGGTTGAGTGCGGGACTGTGGCCTACGAGCTTGGCGGTTCAAATCCAGAGGCGGCTATCAGGAGCAGCACTGGGTAGCTCCCACGACCACCAGAGGGCAGTGATGCTCCCTCAAAAAAAATAGTGTACCTTTAAACTCCACTTTCTTTGGACTTCTTTATGACCCCCTCAAATCTGTACTGCAATAAGTCCTATACATCCTTATTACAGGTCTTCTGTTTTTGTTTTCTCTCATAACTCAGTTAACTCACTGTCATTTAACTTTTCTTGTGCTTTTGTCCTGTCCAAGCTTCTCTCCTGCCTCCAGAACTGTACAGTCACCTCCTTCCTCACCCCTGCCCTGCCAGTGATACAGATCCGAACAGCTTTTGGGGCAGCTTTCAGATAAACACACACCAGGAAGAAAGTCCAGGTGATCTGAAACCCAGCCAACAAAAAGCCATGAATTAGAATATCAACAGAGTGCACAGCCACAGCTGTTGTGCATAAGGTCACCAAGAAGTGGACCGCAAAGAACACTGTCCACACTACAGCAAAATTCTCTGGCTGCCTGGTAACCACGTCAGGACCTTAACATATATTTCCACTTACACTGTTGTGCTGTTACTGCTTTTTTTAATGGTTCACGCGAGGGAGAAAAACTATAAAGAAAAGATGCTGGAGAAACCTTTTTTAAAAGGAATCCAGTATGAAAGAAGTGATAATCAACATGAATTACAGAGCACAGCTCTATTCTTGTCTGCATTCCATACCATGGCTGGAAGTACATCAATGATTATGTAGTGTGTGGATTCACAGAGACAAACACCACGTACTCATAGGCAAATGTGACCAGGAGCTGCTCACTGTTTAGTCCTAGTTAAGAAAGTACAATGTAAAGTTCCTTGTCTATCCTTACTTCTTACGTGAGAAATATTCTCCAGGGTGACTGACTAGCATGACTGGCAATTTTTATTGTACAAAGAAATAAATCTCCTGATTTAAAAAAAAAAATTTATTAGCCAAATGGGTATAGTTTATTTCTCCTTTGGAAAAAAAAAATTCTAAAATGGAATGTAGTGATGGTTGCCTAATACTGTGACTATATTAAAAAGTCACTGGATTGGATTGTGTACTTTAAATGAGTGAATTATGTGGCACATGAATCTTATCTATTTAAAAAGTACAATACCAAAAAAAAGGAATATTACCCAAGGATTTATTAATTTCTAATTACACCAGATTCCATATAGAATGAGGTGGAAAATAAGTGTGATTGTTAACATACAAGTACATAGGTCCTGGGCCAGTCAGTCCAGGTGCCTGTCTCTTAACCAGTCAAGCCACTTCTTCCAGTGCCTGCTGAGCTAGCCACCTTGGACAATCCAGTCCTTTATCACAGGCTGTGGCTGACTGAACTCAAAGTTAATCAATAGGCTAGTCAGTGACCTCTAATGGACTGAGTACAGCAATTTCATCCCACACAAGGGAAATGGAATGATCGGGCCAACCAGATTCTCTGAAGATCCTGATTTGGGTTCTGGAAATGTTCAGGCTCTGAGCAGACAGGAAGGCCAGGAGAACACTGGAGAATGCCGTAAGTGAACCAAAGTTAAGGTGGAGTTGAAATGCTCTAGCAGATCAGAAGCTGTAAACAGAAAATCAAGACGAAGGACACAGTGACAAAAACTGGAAACACCCATTAGAGCACAAAAGTCTTCTCAAAAATAGACAGCCCTGTGCTTCCAATTGGTTCTGATCTTGAAGTTTCTCCTTTTCCAACCAGGTGAAAGTATTATAATGGTGAGTTCAACTTTTCATCAGCTTTAAAGCAGCCACTAGGTCCTAGCATCAATACTCACTTCCCTTACTCTCTGAGTCCCCAGTGGCAAAGTCAATAATCAGGACCAAGATGCCCTCCTCAAGGTGAACTAGCCAGCAGGCGTCCCTGGTTCCAGACTTCTCCAGACTCTCCTAGTCCTGCAGGAATACTTGATTGCTTCATTTTACTCCACATAATTCCATTATGCCCTGCCCGACAACTTCTAACACCCTGTCATTCAGAGTTGAATGTTTCCACACTCATTTTTCCTATAAATTCACACTCACTGCCATTGAGTCAATAGTAATTCATGGTGATGCTACGGGACAGGTACTTCCAAGACTGTGATTCTTTACTGAGTTGGAAATGCTACCTTTCTCCTGGAAAGTCATTGTTGGTTTTGAACTGTTGAACTTGAAGATCAGAGCCCAACAGGTAACCACTATGACACCACGGCTCCTCATTCTTCCTGTAGCCCCTAACATTTCCCACTATATTCTGAATCAGGTATGAATGGTCCCCTTATTTTAAGTCTGATAAAACACAGCAATTACTTAGACAAAATGCTTTGTTTCATCTGTTTTTATACTCCCAAAACTAGAATGTAAATATTAAAAAGGCCAACATATTCTTGCCATCTAAGACCAATTACAATACAGTTCATATTAACATTGTTCAGGGAACACTTGTCAATCGACTAATCTATGTTACATGGAAAAACACTTTCAAAATGCTCAGCTGGGGGGGCCAAAAAAAATGCTCAGCTGTAGAATTTTTAAACTACTTTTTTTGGGGGGAGCATCACTGCCTCTGGTGGTTGTGGGCGCTACCCAGTGCTGCTCCTGAGAGCCACCGATGGATTTGAACTGCCAAGCCCGCGGGCCGCAGTCCTGCACTCAACCACTTACGCCACCGGGGCTCAGTCCTTTTTAAACTATTTTTGACAGAACCTGAAATTGACTCACTCAACAACCATTCCAGTTTTTTCTTTTTCCTTCTCTTGCTCTACAAAAAGGTAGCTGCACATCCTATACCCCCTTGAAGAAGGAAACCAGGAGAAAACTGTGGCCAAGGCAAAATACTAATCAGGGGAGGATTAACCTGTAAGCATGGTAAGCACAGGCTAAACTGTGTTTACTGACTAATCTGTAATGAGCAAGGGCACTGGGTCTCTAAGATATCAGGTCTGGTCAGACTCATGTGAAACTCTTCCACCATAACACTAAGCAAACACAATTAAGCCTGGGGTGTAACTTGCTTATAGGGTAATCCATCCCTGGATATAAGCAGAAGCCGATTAGAGACTCATGAGGAAGCCTTTGATAGTGACCTTTTTTCATCTTCCTCTCTCCCTACCCACACAGTACGCAGTAAAGTGGGCATAACATCTGGCCCATCTTGTAGCCAAGAGGAAAACCCAAAAGCTGTGCAGGATCCTCAACCTTGAAAACCAACCAGGAAACACCAACTCTGGATGTCTGCTTTAAAAAGGAGTCATCAGGTGGGGCAGGACACTGTTAACCTGACTTTTCTATTGCCACAGCCAGTCATTCTTGAATCCTTGCTCCTAAAACATAAATGCAATAAAACTCCAATATCAATCAGGGGCAAAATACACAGCAAGGAACACAGAGGCTGGCTCACAGTGGATTACAAACACACCCACACACACACACACACACACACACACACACACAGATGTGTTTTGTGCATACATGCATGCACAATTTCTTTTTTTTTGTTTTGCTTTTTGTTTTTTGGGGGGGCATCACTGCTCTCTGGTGGTGGGAGTAGGAGGCCCAGGCCCACTGCTGGAATTGAACCTCCATCCCAGTGGGCCGCAGTCCCGCACACAACCACTACGCCACTGGGGCTCAGCCCCGCACAATTTCTTTAGTGATGGTCCAGCTTCTAAAAGGAAAATAGAAAAGTACCACTTAATGCCATATAAGGTTCAGGGATAGAGAAAAGCAAGAGATTAAATTATCTATTTACTGTACAAGAAAAAAAAAGTTACTTCTTAAAATCCTTCATCAACAGCTTGCCCAAGGAAAGCTCAATGGTGTTAGTATTTTAAAAAATGAGCCCTCCCTCTCTTTTGGGTAACACAGCACTGATATTCCTAGGGGAAGGGTCTTTCTTGCTTACAAACAGCCCAGTATAATACAATGCCTTGTGATTCTCTAGGAGAAACTAAATGAGAAGAGATGCCTGGAACACAGATTGAGATTGTCACGGGGCTGATTATGTAAGGAAAATATTTTAATATTTTGTGATACTGTGGCAGTCTTAAAAGAAGTGCGTGGGATGTAGAAGAGCCATGCCAAACTGATGGGACACATCAAAATGATCATGGATGCCTTTTGTGCTCTCTGTCCTTGGCTTTTCAGCTCTCCACAAAGTGCTTATGTTAAAAGCTTGAGAAGAATTTTTTAAATGGTATTTTAAAGTCCCCAAATGCTTGTAGAATAAAGTTGACTTGTTGACACTTTTTGTTTGTTTGTTTTGTTTTTTGGGGGGGCGGGCGGGGTTTCACTGCTCTCCAGTGGTGGGAGCAGGAGGCTCAGGCCCACTGCTGGAATTGAACCTCCGTCCCCGTGGGCCACAGTCTCGTGCACAACCACTGCGCCACCGGGGCTCAGCCTGTTGACACTTTTTAAAAAAGAGAAAAGGTACTACTTGCAAGGATCAGACTTTTGATTTTTACTTAAGGACTCGGTTTCCTGTGCTTGCTTCAGCAGCACATATACTAAAAGTTTCCTCTCTTTTTTTTATTACAGTAGTGGTTCGGGGGGAGGGGGGGGATTAAATTTTCATTTTTTTTGTTTCTTTATATTTTTTTAATTTGGCATTTGTTATTTGCATTATATTAAAGCAAAGTGCATGTTTTATTTTCTTTATTCACATTGCACAAAACATAAATAATGGTGCTTATAAAACATCTTTATATTTACAAGTAATGATATACTTATATATAACATAAAATACATTTTTTTCTTTAATAAGTCTCGGGGGGGGGGGGTGCTGTGCTGTTTTCTGTTTGTTTGGGTTTTTTTAAGGAGTCCTTTCTCTCAAAAGCACTACAATGCTAAATGTTCAATGAGAATGCTTCTCTTGTTCATTTAAACCTTTGCAGTTAGAGAAATAGCTTATGTTAAAGTCTAAACCTGCTCATTGAGCTAAGAACAGTGTCAGTCTCATAAGAGTGTATGAGTTCATAGAAGAGATAAAACAACAACTGGGGGAGGGGGGGGGCGCCTCGGGCTGGGATGCAGCAAATCCTTGGTGGAAAAGTAGGGGGTGGAGGGCGGCAACTGGATGGTCTCCCGCCCTGCCCCATAAGCTTTCATTTTGAAGTGATCAATTAATTATTTCTTCAGGGACCTTGGTCTATCACAAATCTAACCAAAGAGTGCACAATGTGACCGCATAGTGAAATCACTGGCTGTTTTTCTTGACCCTTGTCCTCAAATTCTTCTTTATGTCAAACACGTTTAATGCCCACATCCTTTATTGACTCATATGTAACAATAACCAGCTTTACTTCTTCCTGTATGGAAACAGACTGAAGAGACGCTTGTATACAGCTTTCAGCATATTAAATACAAATAATTGCTACCGAATTTCAAAAAATCAGGAATTAAAACAAACAGCAACCACTCAGCTCACCTTTCCATCTAGAGGCCCTCTGGAGTTCTCAGAGCATGTGAGGACTAGAAGGGAGTGGCTTACGAGTGGCTGCTAATCTCCAGATCAGTCAGCAGTTCAAAGCCACCAGCCACTGGAGGGAAAATCACAAGGTAGTCCGGTCCCCATAAAGATGTACAGCTTCGGCAACACACAGGGGCGATTCAACACCCAGGGGGAGCTGTGAGTCAGCATCAACTTGATGGCAGTGAGTTTGAGCTGGTTTTGGTCTGGCTTTTTTTTATCTCAACTCTGTCCCAAGCCCTCAAGAGCCTATCTTCACTCTCAAGAGTCATCAAAACTGAGGTCAAACAGCTTTTTCCTAAGACAGTATCCCTATTCTCCTCCTGAACTGTGTGATCTTGACTGCTTTCAACTATCAAGTACTCAACAGGACACTGGGGGAGGAGCTGGGGCAGCAACAAGGAGCACTTGGGCCTCACTATCAGTGCCTCAGCAGGCGGCCAGGAACCTCTCACATTCTTCAACCACGCCTTTACTGCTGCCATCAACTCTCCCAGGACTCAGGGACTTCCTGGGCCAACAGACATTCACTCTGCCATGTACCTAACACAGAGTGGCGTAATGGGTTATGCATTGAGCTGCTAACCACAAAGTCTTTGGTTCAAAACCAATGGCCCTCGAAGTCAAAGCTTTCACAAGTCCACAGGGGCAGTTGTTCCCTGTCCTACAGAGGAACTACAAGCTGGAATTGATTTGATAGCAGTGAGTTAGGTAGGTTACGTATCCGCAAGGTGTCTTCCATATGCACAGCTACTAAGCCAAAAGTCGGCGTCAGTACCTACCTACCAGGGGCTTCACGTGAGACCAGACTTGTGAGCTGCTCTCTTCAAGCTGAGCATACCCTGAGCTGAAGATGGTATAGGCTGCCCACTAAAAACACTCTGGAAAAGCAGAACACAATGCCCCTCAGGTGAAAAGACACTAAAAATATAGCTTAGGAAGAGCCCCATTCTCAAAGCAGAGCTGACTGTCATGATGGGAATGGAGAAAAGTCTTTTCAACCTGCCTTTGCTATTGGGGTACAGCTCAAAATGAGATTCGCAGCTGCAAACACCAGTTAATCGAAATGTGGACTGTACAAAGTCTCAAATGTCTGAACAATGGGGATGCTGGGGCAGGCGGGGGTGGTATTTCCTTCTGTTGTATGGGGGTCGCTGTGAGGCAGAACCGACTTGATGGCGCCGCACAACCACAAACCGTAGTTCTTCAGAGAAGCAATTTGAGGATGTTCTCGGGTTGTTTTCGACCCGGAGAGTTGGTATGTATAGGTGATTCCCTGGGTTGATTGGCATTTCTTGGGTAGGCTCTTAACAACTTGATGACTTAATATTTTGTCTTGTCCTGTAACTGGTTGGGGACTAGTCCATTTCATGTACCTTGGAGAGACTGGTCAACTTATTACGCGCATAATGGCTTGAACACCCACCCAAGCGTGACTTCTTGTCTGCCACAAGGATTGGTTGGTGTATGGTCCTGCTGAGTGGGTCTAGTCTCGAAACTGACAAGGCATCTGTTTATATCATTTGCGAACCCCACCATGGTGTTTGGAGGAAAAGGGCAGTTGGGGGAAGAGAAGGGAAGAAGAAACGGTGGGGAAATACCTCCAAATATCTGTCATGCAGATCAAAGGCTGTATTACTAAAGACCATGGCAGGCCCAGAGGCAATCCTGTGGTCGGGTCGAGAAGCTGCAAGTAGGAGAGCAACAACTGACCCAGTGGGCAGCAGGAAAGCCCACGGCGAGAGAGGTCCCTGACCAACAGGAGGGTATCATTGAAAGGGGCATGCACTGAGAGAAGGACCTGCTTGTATGGCTGAGAGGCGTCTGAGGGTGGGGTTGGTTGGGAGCTGTCCTGCACCGAAGAAGGACGTGTCACCTCAGCAGAGCCATCCAAACGTCGCTTTGGGGCTAACCATTCCTGTTACTTTCCAAGTGGATCCTGATCCTGAGCGGTATGTAACCTGTCACTCCCTGAGTCCACTGAATAACCGTGCACAGGATCGATGAGCACTGTGCTGTCAGCACAATGCATTCTCGAACCCACCTGAAAGGCAGGGAGCATCTGTGAGAGAAACTGCTGGTGTCAGTGGCTTCAGAGGAGATTTGCTGGGCCAGTTCAAGGCAAGGCACGAGGTGCGCGCAGAAGGCAAGGAAGGAAAGCCTGCACTGCGGAGGGAAAAATCAGCAAAGTTGCGCAAAGAGATTTGTTTCTCATCGAGACTGTGCAGCTGCACTTTCTTCAGCGGTAGCAAAGGACGTCCTCAGAGAACGGCACTGGACAGCTTTTCTCCAGTCCCACTTCCCCTCCAGCTCTGAGTGTGCCCCTAGAGGATGTTACCACAAACGAAAAGAGTATCAACAAGGACCATGATTTGGGTCCCCCAAGGATGCCAGGATAGCTATTCTGGCATCGTGTACATCAAAAAGTGCAGAATTCTCCAGGGAAGATTAGAGGGAGGAAAACACCAACTTCAGAAATGTATAGACGTCAAGGTGTGTGTGGGGGAAGGGGGGTAGCTGATGTCAAGGAGTTCAAGAAAGAAAAGAATGTTTTGAAACTGTGGTAATAATTGTATAATACTGGTTGATGTGAATGAAATGTAGAATATCTCTATTAACTCTCAATAAAATGGTTTTCTAAAAACAAAAGAAATGTATAGACCTAGATGGAGGATATGTCAAGAAACAACTGTTTCACTGTTAGGTGTTTTTATTGAAAAAAGGTTTTCATAACTTTGTAGGAAACTTGTTAGGCTGGGTTGACTAGACAGACAAATCCACTAGAGAAACAAATCCAAAGACATTCATAAGTGTATGTGAGAATTATATATCAAAGAGTAATTGTATATTAAGAATACATCCCAGCCTGGACAAGATCAAATTCATAAGTCTGATATTAGCCCATATGTCCAATACTAGTCTACAAATTACTCTTCAGACTCACACAACACATGCTAACATGCCAAATACAGGAAGATCTCGGCTGATGGGTGAACAGTCTTGTGGATCTGGTGGCCGTGGGAGCATCTTGGCACAGGCCCAGGTCTCCACATGGCTCCTCAACAGGAAGGTGAAGCAGCGAGAACAAGAGAGAGTGCCCCAACTCTTCTAATGGCAAAATTGAGAAGAAGTTCCCAGAAGGCTCATGAGAAGACTACATTCACAAGGAGGGATCGTCAGGGGGTAACCTGATTGACAGGCTAGACTCTACCCCGTCATCGTTTTATCAAGTTGACATGAAATTATATGACTACAATAATATCCTTACATGGTTGCTATGATCAGCATGGAGTCCATGAGTGTGAGTCTGGTTTATTTGTTTTTATCTACTTTCTAGGGTTATTATGCTAATTAATGTAAAACATTTAACACAGTCCCAGAAAATTTTTTAAAACTCACTGCCCGGGGCTGAGCCCCGGTGGCGTAGTGGTTGTGCGCGGGACTGCGGCCCACTGGGATGGTGGTTCAATTCCGGCTCCCAGGAGCAAAGGCTAAGCCTCCTACTCCCACCACCAGAGGACAGTGATGCCTAAAAAAACAAAAACAAAAACAAAAAACTCACTGCCCTTGAGTCAATTCCAAATCATACAAGACAGTGTACAATCACGCCACTGGATTTCTAAGACAGAAATTCTTTACCTTTCTCCCACTGAGCCGCTAGTGGTTTCAAACTACTGACCTTACAGCTAGCAGCCCAATGTGTAACCAAGACCACCACCAGCACTACACCCAGAGAAACAAGCCAAAAGCCAAACTCACTCCATTGAATAGATGCCAATTCAGAGCAACCCAAGAGGACAGGGTAAAACTCTCCGTGAGTTTCTGAGTTATAGACATCTTTCTCCACCAGAAACAAAAAACCCTATTATCTGCTAATACTATACCCTAACCACATCATAGTTCGTGTAAACTTGTAATTACTATTTTTATTAATCCCTATAAATTTATAGATGCTAAACTATGTATCAGATAAGGCTTATCAATAGCTTAAAGTATATTATTAAGTAAAGTCTTAAAAAAAACAAAAGCTACATCTCTCTAATCAAAGACCGTGGTAAGCTATCCATCGTTTTAAACTGAAAGCACTCTATATGCAACTTCGTATTAACAAATTAAACATAAAATGACTATTTAGTGGGGCTGATACCCCGTGGTGTAGTGGTTGTGCACAGGATTGCGGCCCACTGGGATGGAGGTTCAATTCGAGCAGTAAGGCTGGGCCTCCTACTCCCACCATCAGAGAGCCGTGATTAATAATAATGATGATTAATTAATAAAATATAATAAATATTAATTATCTGATTACAATAAATAATAAAGCCCCCAAAATAATAAAATGAAAAAATATGACTATTTAGTAAAAAACATAGGTTGACAACTATTCACTATAAAGGAATCATGACCAGTCCCTCTGAAATTATAAACAATTAGTTCCTTCTAATCTATGACTATATTACACACATATACACATACTTCAGACATGTATCACATAGAAGACATAAATGTATGAGTACACAGAAAAAGGCCATGCCTTTTTTTTTTTTAGGAACACAAATATAGACAGAAACCAAGCATAAGCAATAAATCAACAGAGCCAGCTATGTGTTAATCCCATCGCATTCTAACTTTCCCTCCTCATATAAATTTAAACTCTTGCGTTTGGGTGCACATCTTTTTTTTTTTTTTTGTGGGCATCACTGCTCTCCGGTGGTGGGAGTAGGAGGCCCAGCCCCACTGCTGGAATTGAACCTCCGTCCCAGTGGGCCGCAGTCCCGCGCACAACCACTACGCCACCGGGGCTCAGCCCTGGGTGCACATCTTGATTAAAAGGAACACTCTTCATTCTAAGCTGACTCTTCAACATCTTCCAAAAGTCACTTCCTCCCTGCTGTGCTAGCTAATCATGCTTTTTCTCACAACTCTAAAACTATTAGAATTAATTTCAGTCACAAAAGGCATGGTCTGTGCAAAGCTGTCTCTTTGTTTTCTGGATAAAGAAGCAGTTTTTAAAAGGTTTGTGTTCTGTGATGGTCAAGATAAATCTGCATTACAGCCACTCCAGCAGTTGCTGCCAAAAGGCACCGAACCATGTTACCTGTGATTAGTGACACATCCTGTTTCTGGATGTCTGACTACTCATCAGCAGATTCATTTGCATTGTCATACAAGGTCTCTAGACAATACGATGAAGACACTGCTGTCATTCTAAAAGTTACAGAGTCTATCTTATAAGTAGCCGTTAGCCATCTCAATTCTCCTAGAATTTACAAGTAAAAAGAAAATAGTACAATTAGGCCTCCTGTCTACTTTTAAAGCTTTATTTTAGATATGAACCAGCTTACACAAACTAAAAATAAGAAAACCATTTCCAGCCACTATCAGATAATTTCAGGAGAAAATAAAATTATCTGGAGGAATTATCTGGAGCTTCTAAAATTTTAAGTTGATTTTCAAATTTTAAATTAATATCAAGACACGTAAAATAGGTGGCAGGGGGAGAAAAAAATAATTCTGTTGTTCATTTCAATTTTTAAAAGGTTTTCTTCCAAGGGCTCAAGTGGAAAATGTTTGAAAATGAATGTGGCAACATGTGTGCAAATGTGCTTGATACAGATGATGTATTGAATGCTATAAGAGCTATAAGAGGCTGAGCCCCGATGGCGTAGTGGTTGTGCGCGGGACTGCGGCCCACTGGGACAGAGGTTCAATTCCAGCAGTGGGGATGGGCCCCTTACTCCCACCACCGGAGAGCAGTGATGGCCCCCCCCCCAAAAAAAAAAAGAGCTGTAAGAGCCCCCAATAAATTTTTTTTTTTTAAAGTCAGAATTGACCTGATGGCAATGAGTTTTTGGTTTGGTTCGCTTGTTTGAAATAAACTTGTTTGTCACTAAAAAAAAAAAAAAGTTCCTTCATTTAAAAGAAAAACGATTGTGGGCTGAGCCCCGATGATGTAGTGGTTGTGCGGAGGACTGCGGCCCACTGGGATGAAGGTTCAATTCCAGCAATGGGGCTGGACCTCCTACTCCCACCAGCAGAGAGCAGTGATGCCAAAAAATATATATGTATATATAAAGTACAGGTATGCATCACTTCATGGGGCAGGGTGCGGATCGTCTGTCTAGTCCCATAAGCAATGACAGTCTCAGCAACCCACAGAGGCCGCTATGAGTCAGCATGAACTCAATGGCAGTGAGATTATGTAATATCCATAGGATGTTCTGTGAAATGGAATATTATGTGATTTGGATGTTGGGCAAAACCACATCAAAACTTTATGTGATAACAATGGGCTCCAGCATACCAGTGATCTTAACAACAACCATGGAAGGGGTGGGGCCAGGCGTCATTCTGCTATACCTAAGGTCACCATGCACCACAGAAACCAAACAACAAGGCAGGTCACAATCACATGTTTTCAGGCAGAGCATTTGGTTGGCCTTCACAAAACCCAGCAAGTAGAGTATTTGGGAATGAGTGAGGGAATGAACCACTGATCCCTTTATGTGGGTGAAAACACAGGTTCAAGAACTTAGAACATGAGATTTGAATTCAGACCTTGTGATTCTACAGCACATTGTCTCTCCAACAAAAAACCGAAATTCTTTTCACTCCTATCACCCACCCATTTCAGCTCAGAGCACTCCTTTCTGTCCTTTTTCTCCCTATCAGGTGAACTATTAACCCAATAAAAATTAATTACACTTTAAAGAAAACACCCTTATGGTAGCCCACCTCCTGTCATCCACCTTGCCACTGCCGGTGAAGACAGAGGGAACGGACATCTGCGATGACAGAGACTAAAGTGAGGCACTAGGAGTGAAGAGGGAGCAGACTGCACCCAGCCTCATCCACTGTTCTGCCTCCCTGAGCAGAAGGAGCAGCCTGGGCCCCACAGCCCTGCCATCTCCTCCCACCTGCCACCAGGACAAAGCCCAAGAGGTACACCCATTTCAAAGCACTCTGCCTCACCTGCCCATATCCCACCTGGCCCAGTACTGCCAGAGTTTGGGTTTAATGTCCTCAAAACCAGTAGAGGGAAATAAACAAAAAAGTTGGTTTCTTTTCTAAAAAGTAAAGATAAGAACATTATGGGACCAAAGAGATATATACATACATATATGAATGATTGCCCAAATGACTACATTAAATAGCATATATACCTGTATTTTCATTTGAGTTTTCCCATGATCATCAAAAAAGAATCCACGATATTCTTCAATGGCGGAGTGCTATAAAGCCCAGACACTAAACTTATTCTAAGACACTCCTCATTCTGAGAGGAGCCCCAGGGTCTCTCAGTGGCACCAACAGTTCAGCACTCCAATAGAAGTCCTGGTGGTACGGTGGTTAGCAGTTCAAAACCACAAGCAGCTCCATGGAGTAAAGTCTCAGAAACCCGCAGGGTCATTAAGAGTCAGCATTGACTCCATGGCAGTGAGTGACCCAATGCTGCAGTTCAAACTCAGCCAGGGGTGCCCCAAAAACCAACTCAGGTCATCTATTCCAAAAGGTCAGGATCTTGAAACCAAAACCCTACAGAACTGTTCTATTCTGGACCCACAGAGTGGCCAGGATTCAAAACCAAACAGACTACATCTGACAACTATCTTTACATTATCCTCATTTGTTTGTCTCTCCCAGCCGCTAAGGTGACCAACCCGACGTCCCGTTTTTTTTTTAACAATTTAACAAGGTCCCATCGCGTTTTAAAATTAAATATATTACAATACTATTTTTGTGTTCTATGAAAATTTTTGTTGCTCCATATAGACCAAATTTTTTATCAAGAAACCCACCCCCCACCAATGGTGTCCCGCTTAAAATCTGGTCACTTTTCTCTAGACCAGACCCTCATGATGTGTTGACTTCCCCAACCATAAAATTACTTTTGTTGCTACTTCACAACTATAATTTTGCTATTGTTATGAATCTGGCGATCCCCATGAAAGGGTCAGTCGACCCCCAAAGAGGTCAAGCAACCCACAGGTTGAGAACTGCTGCTCTAGACCCAAGTCAAAATAAAGTGATCTGAGAAGCATATCAAAAAGGCCAGTGTTGTAGCATATGAGACATTTCTAGCATATGACCCCTTTGCTGGGTGAGTTGGTGTTCTCCTAGGCAGACAATCAGTAGCTCTCCTCTTCATCACCACAGGGGCAGGCACAAAATTCAGACTGACCAGAGTGGACCATTCCCTCTCCCGCTGGCCGGGTAAGAGATGCACCAGGCTATTAGGCCTTTACACCAAGCAAGCATCTGTCCAGGTGTCCTCAGAACACCCCTCTTTGTGCCTGTGGTCCTGGCATAGTTTTACTGTTAGAGGCTACGTGTTCTAGCATTTCTCGAGTTCAACACTGTTGGCTGTGAATTGTAAAATGTTTAGCAGCATTCTTTGAGCAATACACTTAGATGGAAGTGATGCATTCTCCACCCCCAGCAACAGCAACCATTTCCCAAGTTGGGGGGGGGGGGGGGGGGGGAGGCGCGCTAAATCACTCATCTAAGAAATACAGCTCAAAAAGAGAGAAACACAGCTCCCAGAAAAGGCTGATCTCATTAGCTCCCAGAGCAAAAGATGAAATGTCTACGTGAAGACTCAACGTGAAAGACGGCAACTGGGGGGCAGCTCTGAGGGCACAGAGAGTTCAGCTGGCAATGTGAACCTTTGGCTTCAGGTATGTCTACAACCAACCCCCACTTCTTATGACTTCACTGATGGGAAGTCGAAACGCTTCTTTTCCTGCTTACGACAGCTAGTTGGGCTGCAACTTCCAAGAATGAATGAAGATACCCAGGAGATTTTATACCAAAAGTTTGAACTGTCCCAAAAAAGAAGGTTCAGAGTCATTCTAAACCCTACCTTTACAAATGTTTCCCAGGAAAATGGGCCACTAACTCTAGTTCTGAGAACACCCACAAAGAACTTTCCCAGTAAAGTCCAAGAATCTCCCTCTTCAAGGAACCTGAAAGACTCACCACTTCAATTCCTGGAAGGTATGCTGGGTGCCTACCACAGACCATTCATTAGAACCTAAAGGCCAGGGAAGTGTCTGTGTCACTGTATGTGATGAGCTATAATCATTAAAATAAATATGTTTTTAAAGCATTTCTTCTAGGAATTGTTTCTTAGACTAGTGAGAAAACAAGTAATGGGCTAGAAAAGAACAAGAAAAGTTAATTTCAGATCATGGATTATCACCATTTTTAATTTTTCTAGATACTATTGCTCCTTTTCTTGTAAGCAATTAGGCTGAAATTGGAAGTCCTAAAAATTTCCCAGACATTGCTGATGGTGTTTTCGTATCTGTCAACAAAGAAAAAGAAACAGCATAATGCCAGTGGAACAAGCAATTTTACTGAATGCTTCTTAAAAACCAAGACTAAAAATTATCTGAGTTGGCCTAAAGATTATTTGAGTTCTGCTTTAAAGGAGGCCTGGTGGCGAAATGGCTACACTCTGGGTTGGGCACCACAAGTTGGCAGTTCAAAACCAGAAGCTGCTTTCCTTTGGAAAGATGGGGTTTTCTACTCCTGTAAAGAGTTGATTCAGAAACTCACAGGGGCAGTTCTACCCTGTCTTACAGCAATCAACTCAGAATCAACTCAATGGTAGTGAGTTTCTGAGATTCAACTTTAAAACTCAAATTTCATGGCCATTCAACTTTATGTGCTGGAAACAAAAAGTGTGAATTAGAGGCTCTGTTGGTGTACTTACTGGGGGTGGTTCCCCCAGGACACAGAATTCCTACCATCTCTCCTTTCTTTTTCTCTTTACTTTTTCTATATTAACTTCTAAATTCTACCCCACTCAATTCACAAGCACTAAGAGACAAACACTTTCAAGTTTGGAATGAAAAATCCATTTCTAAACTAAGTAAGGTAGACTTTCTTTTTAGCTCTGGGGAAATAAACCACTGTTATAATTATGATGCCTTGAGGTGTGATTTCTGAGAATCTGTACTGGCCAGTGGGGGCTGGCCAGACCAGAAAGGACTTACCTGGGAGACTGATATCTAAGATCTTTAGGAAGAAAATTAAGCCTACCATGCAAGACTGGTCACCAAAGTCATAAGCTTTAAAGTTCAAAGAAATTTCCTGGTCTGCTCTTTGGGAGTGTAGCACATCCATTGATTCACGGGTGTTCTGCATTGAAAACTTCCCAGACTTCAATGTGTGCAGCTCTGTGTTTTTTTACTATAATAAATCTGCAATCATATTTATGGTCTTCTCTCCATGAACATTGTGAGCTGTTTTAATAAATTATCTAACCCAAAGGGATTCTATGAGCCAGTAGATCAGTATGTAAGGGTGTTGTGAATTCACAAGTTTATGGTTGGTATCTTGGAAGGATAACAGGAAACTACCCTCCTCAAATTTATGGCCAGAAAGGTCTGAAAGTTTGAGATGTTGTGTGAACCCCCCCCCCCCAATTTAGAACTAGTAGCTGCTTCTTTGGCAGTCTAAAGGAAGGTGTCCTTTGAACTGTGAGCTCTGGCCAAGTTGTGCGACAAGCGAGAATGCAAAGACTACGCCAATTTCTTCAAATAGGGGATAGAATTCCTGGCGATTCTCACCACACACTATATATTAATCAATCTTAACAAGAATGTTGTGCTCATTTTAAAAGCGATTTAACCATGGACATGTATGTATATGAATATTATCTCAAGAAAACTACTGGGAAAAACCCTCAAATTTGACCAATAATTACCATGGGTGAAGGGGTATAGAGTTGCTTAGGGGGCATTGAGTTTATATCAATGGTGGAGGGATAATATAAAAAAGGATATCCACAATGATTGTACAACACAAAGAGTATAATCAATAGCACTGAATTATACAATAAGTTATGAAATTGAAGAATGTTTTGTTGTATATTTCATCACAAAAAAATAATTACATGAATAATGATGAGTGCAAGGCAGAAGAAAATGTTTTAGACTTGAATATGATCACAACTGTACAACTCTTCTTGATGATTGACTTATTGCATTGTATGACATGTAAAATGCTAATAAAGCTTTAAGAAAAAAAGAATGCTGTAAGAATGATAAAAGTGGAACTACTGAGAACTGCCTTCCTTCCTATTAATTCTACCAATTCTTCACTTCCCCACTGTGCAGCCACCAATCTGACCATTTCCTCTGGATTCCACTCCTTCTGCTATTTACACAAATAATGGGTGTATCTCTTTATGTGTCATGAGAATCCCACCTCCTTCCCCATTCTAAAGCACTTTGTTTTTTGGGGGGGGGCATCACTGCCTCTGGTGGTCGTGGGCGCTACCCAGCGCTGCTCCTGAGAGCCGCCACTAGATTTGAACCGCCAAGCCTGCAGGCTGCAGTCCCGCACTCACCCACTTACACCACCGGGGCTCAGCCCTCTAAAGCACTTTGTACTCAAGGAAATTCCCTGGATCTTCTTTGATTCATTCAAATCTCCCCCATTAACTACTACCATTGGCTCCTTTTGCTTTTCTCTCACTGTCCAACGCCTGCAGCCAGCCTGCTGTGTCACTTCTACTTTTCTCCCCCACAGTTATCAATGTCCAGTCTCACTCCCTTGCATGGCACTTGTCTGCTCCATCCTGTCTGAAACACTTTTACCTTGCTTTCTAAGACCATCTCAAGCTGTTCTTATATTCAGACCTTTGGGGTAACTTAGGGTTGGCCCTAAACCATTTTGTCTTTTAATTTCACACACCCACCCACTCTCCCTCTGCTCGCGTTTATTATCCAATTGCCTGGCATCCATTTCTACATATATGCTGTGTCTACAGAACTCTTGACTCAGGTCCCATTCTTGAGCCCTGAAATATATACTCACAAAAGAAATGAACGGTTAAATATGTCCCCTGGATACAACTTGGAAATACCTTAGCCTCTATTTTTATTTCCATGAAACCTATTCCTCTTGCTGGACTCCCTCCGGAATAGCACCCATCTGACCAAGCCAAGAAGACACCCTGTGGAGCAATGGCTAAGCATTTCCTGCAAACCTACCACCAGCTCTGAGGGAGAAAGATGTGGCTTTGGGGAAGACAGCAGCCTTAGAAAGTCTAGGGCAGTTCTACTCTGTCCTCCCACGAGTCAGAACCAACTTGACAGCAGTCTGAGGAACTAAGGAAGCTGCTTTCCTCAGCCTCAGCCCCACCGTGGACTCTCCTATGGAATCTGTTCTCTTCTTTCCACCTCCTCTTCAATCCATGTTTCTAGCCTATGTGACTGGCCAAACTCAATGCTACTGAGTTGATGCAGTCTCACAGTGACCCTATAAAACGGATCAGAACTGTCCCTGCAAATTATTCAATACCAATAATCATTTAGGAAAAGAAAACAACCTTTTACAGAAGACGTAACTAAGGCACAAAGAAGCTAAGAACTGACCCAATGGGACACAGTAAATCAGTTTACTTTGCAAGGCCATGAACATTCAAGACTTTGCTGTGCTGCCTCCAACTTACAATTTGCAAAAAGAAAACAATGACTTTAGCACAACATAAAGTGGTACCTGCAAGATTCTCCAATAAAAGTTATAACTTAAAAAAAAAAAAGTTCTGACTTGCCAGTGACATTCCACTCCCCTCCATTTGGGGTTTTGTCCCCAAAACATTGAAGCAAATATTGTCAACAGCAAGCAGTATTACAACACAGTTACAAGTGGTTTCACCTTTTCACCTAGCTAATAAGGGAGAAGCCTCTAGGCAACACTGTGCTTCAAAGAATGTTAGCTTAATAAAGAGAAACAACACAAGGTTCACATACTATTTCTACTGAACCCTAATGGCAAAGTCACAGCTTGAGCACTGTCCTCAGGTTCAATAACAAGGCAGTACAGCACTTTTAGTAGACAATAATAATAATGGAGTCCCTCAGGGGTACAGGAGCTCTGGTGGTGGAATGGTTACATGTTGGAATGTTAAGTGCGAGGTCAACAGTTCGAAACCACCACCTGCTCTGTAGAAGAACGGTGAGATTTTCTACTCCCATGAAGAGTTCCAGGCTGTTCTATCCTGTAGAGCACAGTAAGTCAGAATCCACTGGATGGCAGTGAGTTTGGCTTTTGGTTTGGAGGGGATACAAATGGTTAAACCACTGTGCTACTAAACCAATAGGCTGGAGGTTCAAGTCCACCTACAGGCAGCTTCCAAAAGATCTATATCTGAAAGCCATTGAAGAAAGCAGTTCTAAGGCTAAGCCCCGGTGCCGTAAGTGGTTGAGTGTGGGACTGCAGCCTGCAGGCTTGATGGTTCAAATGGCTCTCAGGAGCAGCACTGGGTAGCACCCATGACCACCAGAGGCAGTGATGTCCGCCCCCCCGCCCCAAAAAAAAAAAAAACAGAAAGCAGTTCTACTCTGACATACATGGGGTCACCATGAGTCTGAATCAACTCAATAGTAACTGGTTTTTAAGACAACAATAATGATGAATACTTGATCATAGGTTAGGCAAAGTTCTATGATCTTCTGATATGTAATATAAAGATTGTATAAGACACAGAGAGTTCTTACCATTTCTATTTCACAATACAGAAACAGGCGCTGAAGGCTTAAGTAACTTGCCCAAGGTCACAAAGCTAGTAAGTGGTGGAGCCAAGTTTATAGTCAGGAGAAAAGCATTTTTTCAAAATAGTATTAAACATCGTGTATTCAGAGCTATAGTGGCATTGCTTTAACCAAATTGATTTCCTCCACACATACCTCACTATGACTCGTTACCAGATGGCATGCCTTCACACCCTAGGGCAGAAGGGCCTGTGGGTGAAGAGAAATCACACTCACCTTTGAAATATTAAGTGGCACAGGATTAACATCTTCCTCAGGAAATGCAGGGAGGAAATTCTAGTTCAACCAGGGAGTCAGGCCTAGCAGTGGCAGTGAAAGAAACAGGGGGTGTTTCCAGTTTAAAGAGAGGCCTTGCCCTTCGAAAGTCAAGTGTCAGACAGGGAGACAAGAAAGAGGTGTGTGTGTGTGTGTGTGTGTCTGTGTGTGTGTGTGTGTGTGTCTGTGTGTGTGTGTGTGTGTGTGTGTGTGTTTTTAAGGGCTTTTTAGAGAGAGAAAGGAGTACGTGTGTGTGCATGTGCGAGAAGATGCCAGGACTTTCTCAATAACTTGGCAAGTCTATAACAAATTCCTGCATTAGGATAATTAAAGACAGCAGGCTCTGGCTCCTATTTGCTGTGAGGTCAATCACAAGATACCAACCCACTCCTGCATTCATCTGACCTAAGAAGAATGACAGTTACCAGAACTCTTAGTGTGATTTGTGTTTATAATCATGAACATTTTTCTCTTTAGGCCCTAAGATTGGAAGTCTAATTTCAATGAAGCAAAAAGATTTCTAAGTACTTTTTGCTATTGAATTGAACCAATTATATCCCCAAAACTTGGAGATATTTGCTCTTGATTTCCCACACAGAACTGTTCACAGAAAATATCAAAAAGACTAAACCTCTTCAAAAAGACTTATGGATTCTGTATTTGGATGACTTTCAAAAACAGTGTTACAAATTTTACCCCCCAAAATTATAAGGCTTTCATGCTGCATAGAATCTCCAAAGAAAATTCTTGTTAAGCACTGATAGAAGATGTACCACAAAGCATTGGGTAAGACTGTCATTTTGTTTTGATCCTATTTGTGATAAAGAAAAAAAAGGATAAACTAGATAAATCAGAGCTGTATGGCTCCACAGAGAGGAATCTCATCAACATAACATGAAGGGGAGAAAAAGAAGAGCAGAGGAATACATATAAGACCATTACATATCAACTCTAAAAAGATGCAAGGCATTATTTAGGGTTGTGTTTATATGTGTTAGGATGCCTATTGCTACTAAGACCATTGCTAGTAGAGCTCGTTGGGTGGGAAGACTCAAGTGAGGGAAGAGGATGAGGAGAGGTCAGTCAAGGTCGGCAGAGGATGAGGAGAGGTCAGTCAAGGTCGGCAGAGGATGAGGATGGGACCATGGGAAGCAAATGTTGTAGGGGGGGAGGGGTACACTAATAATAAATTACTATGTTTAGTAATCAATCCTCACAGTTCACTCTCTGAATTTCTGTATTTACAATACACATTGGCAAATGGCTTTATTTATAACACTGGCCCTGGAGCAGATGGGGCCAGGGGGCACTTAAAATTCATCAAATTTTCAATCACAACCCTTACATGAGATAAGACAAATACTCTCCTAACGAGATCACCAACTTAATACTCCAGAGAAGGCACATTCCACAAGACCACAATCATATCCATGTTACGAAGACAACTCATTATTGTGGTGAAAGGTTTTGGAGTTAAGACTAGCTGGATTCACATTCCAGCTCCTCCACTGACAAATTGTGTGATTTGGGCAAGCTATTAACACTTTAATTCCAGCCTCCTGATCTGTAAAATGTGGTAAATAATAACACATGCCAGAGAGTAACTCTTAACATTAAATAACAACTTGACTCGGCTTTGCATAAAGAAAAGCAAATAGTAAATGCTTAATGAAAACTGTTATTATTGTTAGGAGCCGAGTCAGCGGCGATGCTATATACCCCAAAGCAAAGCACTGCCCTGTGTGACACTGTTCTTTTGTTGTTGTTGTTGTTGTTTTTTTTGGGGGGGGGCATCACTGCCCTCGGGTGGTGGGAGTAGGAGGCCCAGCCTTTGCTCCGTGGAGCTGGAATTGAACCTCTATCCCAGTGGGCCGCAGTCCCGTGCACAACCACTATGCCACCAGGGCTCAGTCCGACACTGTTCTTCTATTTGAGCCCGCATGCAACCACAGTGTCAATCCAACCAGTCCCAGGGCTTCTTTTTCTGCTGCCCCCTCCATTTTACCCAGCATAATGCCCAGTCCCTGGTCTCTATTGTTTTTATGTCCAAAGTACATGACCTGACATCTGGCCTTCCTTGCCTCTAGGGAGAATTTGGAGGCATTATCTTCCAAGACCAATCTGTTTGTTCTTTTGGCAGCCCATGGTACTTTTATTTTTTTCAGTGAATCATTTCACTGGAAGCTCTTTCATATATTATAACAATGCATACATCCATCTTACCAAGCGAACATGTACAAATGTTGCCAACAGTAACTTCAATACAGGACTCTTCTTGAGCTCTTTGCTGTCCACTCCTCTTTATTCCCTCCCTCCCCGGCCCTGCCACCCTGAACCCTTACTCTATTATGCATTGTCACATCTATCCAACACCGCCCGTCTAGCCCACCTATAATCCTGGAATTGATTCTCCTCCAGGTGGCTTATTCTACTATGGTACTTTCAATATCCCTTGACAACACCATAGTTCAAGTGTATGAATTTTTCTACGGACTTCCTTACTCAATGTCCAATTTTGACAAGCATAGGAGGCAATGGATCAGGGGCACCTTAGTCCTCAAAGAGGCATCCTTGCTTTGCAACACATTAAAGGGGTCTTGTGCAGCTTATTTACCTGATGAAATAAATGCATTGTTGATCACATGATTGCTGATTCCATGAGCATTGATTATGGATCCGAGCAAGATGAAACTAGTACTGATATTAAAATAATTTATCTTACATACATTCTAAATAACATAAAGCATTTCTCAAAAATGATTTGTGATTGTCTATCTGCCATGAAATGCACTTCCATTAAAAATTATCTATTAAAACATCTAGGATACCCTAAACTAGAAGTATAATAAATTTCTGAGCACTCTCCTACAGATCCTGAAATAAGGCCAATTCGACAAGCTGATTTTTCTTTAAACAAGATGTAGAAAGTCAAAGGCAAGGCAAGGTAACAAAAAACCTCATAACATTTTAATTGTTATGTTCATAACATTGGCGTTTACAGAATTTTGCTGTATATATTATCAACTAAATAATTTAAAATAAAAATACTTTATAGACTATATGTTTTATTAGCTGTGGTCAAATTGAAAAATGTACCCTGTTCCTTGCCACAGAGGGTCAGTAATCACGTAAAATATCATTTAAGGTAAAAGCAATAAACACAAATCCACTGCCAATGAGTCCATTTCAACTCTGAGAAATCCTATCACTGACATCGACTTTGAGTCCTAATGACCCTGTAGGACAGCATGGAACCACCCCCTTGGGCATCCAAGACTTTACATCTTTATGAGAGGAGACAGTCACATCTTGCTAGGTTTGAACTGACCATATGGTTAGCAACTCAACGTGTAGAATTCTTTTGTGAGAATTCTTTTGTGAGACTCAGGATGGGACATTAGCAATTCAGTCGAATTCTCACTTTCCAAGATAGAGAAAACCCCACTGCCAACAAGCCAATTCCAATTCATGGTGACCCTTACAAGAGATAGTAGAAATGCCCCTGTCCAAGCTTCCAAGGCTGTAGACTTTGACCAGAGCACACTGCCACGTCTTTCTCCCAGAAGAGCTTGTGGGTTTGAGCCAATAAATGACTTCCTCACTAACGGCCCAGCATTTACGTCAGCACGACACCACCAGGGCTCCTTTCCTAGAGAGGAACTAGTGCAGTTCACTCACCGGCCACCAGAAACTATTTGCCATTCCACGACTATGTGTTGCTACGGTAGTGCTGTGAAGGCTCTGAGTTTACTAACATGAAGGCAGGCAGCAGAAACTCTCTCTGAGTCTCAGACCAATTGTAATGATCAAAACATAAGCACACCACCCCTCCAGGAGAATGAGCAACAGAAACAATGAAGGAAGGGCGACAGCGGTCAGTGTAAGATACGAAAAAGTAATACGGGTGATTTATAATTTATCAAGGGGTCATGGGGGGAGTAGAATAATTCTTTTGCATAGTAAGTGAGGCACAAGTAAACATCTTACTATAGGTTCTGTGCTTTAACCCATCTTATATCAGCAATGTTATTCCTCATTCCAGATCCTCTTCTGAATCTAGCTTGAATTTCTAGCAACTGCCTGTCCATGTACATCTGCAATTGTTACTGAATCATCTTCAGCAAAATTTTACTTGCGTGTGATACCAACAATGTGAAATTCCTCCCATTGTATAGAATAGACACAAATATGGATCTCTTCCATTATATTGATTGAGACATTTCAACTGCTATTCTGCTAAGGCATTTTAACCTAATCTTATTCATTCCTCAATGATTTCTGCACGGAACTTTGGTAGTGTAGGGCTCATCCACTGAGCTGCTAATTCAAACACACTGACCGCTCCTAAAGATTTCAAGTCTTGCAAACCCACAAGGGCAGTTCTGCTCTGTCCTACAGAGTTGCCATGCGCTGAAACTGACTCAAAAAAAAATGAACTTTGAGTTTTAATTACTTCTGCTGCAGAACCACTATGCAAATAAAGAAACCAAGGAGCAAGTTCACAAAGTGAAATTCTTTTTTTGTTTGTTTGTTTGTTTTTGTGGGCATCACTGCCTCTGGTGGTCCTGGGCGCTACCCAGCCGCCAGAAGTGCAATTCTTTTAAATCTTCTAAGTATCAGTAAGATTCAATACAATGACAACTTGCAAGTTTTCCTTAGGAACCATTTCTGTGAAGTAATAAATACAAACACAGCAAGAGGATACTTCCATGCTGTGTCGAGGGGAAACAATACAAAATCAGGAAAACAACTGAGGCCTAAAGCAAGCTCAGTATATACTTGAGGATAAGCCAACCCAAATCAGTCACTGCATCTAATTTTACCACAGTAACTGCATTTTAAAATGTGCTAAAAAAAAAAAACCTCGGCTTATACAAGAGTATCTATGGTACTAAGTCTCGGAAGGTACTTCTGTGGCCCCAAAGTAGTCCCTTACGCCCTTCTCCTTACCCCTAACAAGAGCAAGTTCACTTCTGAGAGAGAATCCAGCTTCAAGGCCATGTGTATGCATGGACAGTGCTAGTTGATCTCAATTCATTAGATGTACCTTTTTTTGGGGGGGGCGGGGGGGAGGGGCAATCACTGCCTCTGGTGGTTGTGGGCGCTACCCAGTGCTGCTCCTGAGAGCAGCCGCTGGATTTGAACTGCCAAGCCTACGGGCCGCAGTCCCGCACTCAACCACTTACACCACCGGGCTCAGCCCTAGATGTACCTTTTATGCAGCTACTAGTGCTTAATAACTGGAAGGGGTTACATGTTTTTAAATTTCCCTATGTATTTTTCTCAAGAACCCAAATATAAATATGTGAGAAAAGCATATATGGCATTTTGCTGTTTTCTGGCAAACATATTACATATGTATATGAATTATAAAGATCGGAAATTGCACAGACATCACACAAAAGGAAAACAAAAGTAAAATTGTACTGAGCAAGGGCACTGGTTATGCTAGGGAAGGAATGGAGTGGAGGGGAAGGACTGAATAAAACCATTTTAAACAAAGAATCCATTGACTCAAGTGACTGATCTTCAAATCTACCACAAAAGTTAATGTTCCTGTGTGCCCACCCCAGAGCCACTTCCAAATTCACCCTACACACATATCTCAAATGTCATTTTTAAATCATTTCCCACTATGTCCTGCTTTTGTTAAAAAGCCTTTAGTGTTCTTGACAGGATAAAGTCCACAGTCCCCTTAGGCTGAGCCCCGGTGGCGTAGTGGTTGTGCGTGGGACTGCGGACCACTGGGATGGAGGTTCAATTCCAGCTCCACAGAAGCAAAGGCTGGGTCTCCTACTCCCACCACCAGAGGGCAGTGATGCCCCCCAAAAAAAAAACCCAAAAAAAAATCCACAGGCCCCACTTAGCTTATGACCTTCCCCAATCTGAAACTGACCTTTCAGTTCATCCCACTCTACCCTCTGCTATCAAGTTCCATTCCCTTCCAACGAGTCTCCTCAACCTGGTTTCTTCTCGGCTGTTTCCACCCTGACGAAATCCTAGTCCTTACTTGAAAGACCACTGACTTCCAGCTATAATCTATGATATACAAAAGACTCTGATTCTTGGTAAAATGAGAATACTTGCTTGTCGTGGAACTTTTAAACATTTAATCTTTGTGTCTGTGTATCCTTTGCTTCTACAACAACTTAGCATACCTAGTGCAGACATTTCAATGATGTTTCCTCAACTGACTTGAATGTAACTAAAGGATAGTAAACCCAAAGGCAAAGGACTCCATCTTATGACTTCTTTCTATCCTCAGCTCAACATCAAACAATTAAGTGTACGTGTAGGTTGCTTAAATAATTCAAACTCATATAATAACTCTAACTTCTTTACATATATATGTCTTATTCAAAGAAAACTCCCCCCAAAATCAAACTCACTGCCATCAAGTTAATGTTGACTCATAACCACAGCACAGGACAAGGTAGAACTAACTGCCTCTGTAAGTTTCCTAGACTCTAACTTGAAAACGTTAGAGAAGAAAGCCCAGTCTTTCTCCAGAAGAGTGCTTGGCAGTTTAGAACTGCTGACTTTGTGGATGGAGGCCAAACACCTAACCACCATGCCACCAGGGCTCCTTTTCAGAGCAGCAGTAGAGCAAATTTACATAAATCCAAAGGGTATTTAGTAATAATCAGGAGGCACCTTACAAGGGAGTTAAAAAACAGAAACCACTTAGCACACAAAATCCTAAAAACATATTACCATTTTTTCAAAATGAACGTGTGAAACATCTGGAGATGTTTACAATCTGACTAGAGTTGATTATTATTCTTTCCATTGATGGTACATCTCCCGCCTACTGCCTTTCCCCAACTCTCTTGACCCTCTGATGTTAAAAGAAGGCACAACTGGTTAGGTGAACATTTGACCTGACTTGTACTCTCAAATAATCTTATCCAGGCATTGCCTAATGCTGTAGAACCTTACTAAGGTCTCAAAGAAGTAGGCCAGAAAAAACTGAACACAAAAGAATTAGGTGAACTGCCCGGCTGTCATGTAGCCAGTTCCTAACAGTTAAGAAGCAAACCCAGGTCTCTTAACTTAGAGCTCTAAGCCTTTAATAGGGAATTCTAAGTCCACTTTATGGGTCAAGTTGAGCAAAAGCAGAGTCTTGCAAAGTACTCAAAAAGTATCAGCATGAAAAAAAAGTATCAGCATGAAATTTATATTTTCCTTTTTTTTTTTTTCCTTTTCTTTTGGAAAAGATTTTACACTAAGGAGGAGGAGGAGATACTTTCCTATTACTCTATGAAGCATGCTTACAAATTAAGTTGCTTTTGTAAAGTTCAAAAACCAAAAGATGTAAGATACCAATTCACAAATTCAAGAAAGTCTACATTCCTGGGAGGGAGGCTGACAGCTGTCCCCCTAGCAAGCATCCTGTTGGCAGAACTAAAAGGCAGTCATATTAATAGCTTCTACCAGTGGCCAAACTGGCTTTGCCATCTGCTTCTCTCCACACCAAAACCTCCCTGCACATCCCCCCTAGCCCCAGAGGGAGCGGCTTCAGGCAGTAAGAGAAGGCTCACTTTTGGAAGGGGACAAGCTAAGGAGAGAAGAAACTTCTTCCGCCTCACACCTCCCCCTTCTGTGCTATTCTCTAAACCTCGCGGGTCCAAACCCATCTTCCTGTACAGATTGCCGCTCCCTGCAGCCCACCCACTACACATACCAAGGAACTAAAGAGCCATCAACCAAGTAAGCCTATTAGTCACATGTCCCATACAAAGTGATTCCCAATCTGAATTTTGCAACACCAAAGAAGTCACAGAAACAAACGGAACTTTGGCGATCATCCAGGGAAGTTAAGGGACTTGCTCCCAAAATTACAGGGATGGCTCACAGAATTCTTCACACTAAGTTTTACTTTAACTCATTCATTACCTGTATATTTATTTGTGGCAATCGCAGTGCTGAATACTTTGAACTTAATGTTTTACTTTTCCTTCACTAAAATTTAGGAAGGAGGGAGTGACACGGAGTATTTTTCCCGGAGGTGGTGTCAAGCAACGAAGTATGCAAGGCATAAATTCCAAAGGCAAGAATCACTGAATTAAAGAATCTACCAATACAGACGCCCCAGGCTGGATTCTACCCAGGGAGGCGTCGTGGGGTGGTCAAGCAGCTCTGCTCCCCACTGCAGCTCACTTCCTCCCCACCTTTCCCAACAGCATCACCCACTCAGTGTTTCCGCATAAATTTCCGCCAACCTCCCTCCTAGAAAGAAGACTTCTCAGCTCCAATAACTAAGCTTATCTCTATTTCTCCCAGGGCCCCTTGGAATTTCTCAAAAGAAGACCAAGAGGGGCGGCGGGGCACAGGACCAGGGTAGAATTCCCTATTTGCAGTCAGTGCCTGGTCTGGCCAGAGGGCAGGCTATCCGCTCGCCCTTACAAGCCCCAATCTTTGAACTCTCTTCAACGCGGGAGGAGGCAAAGAATGTGCGGAGAGAAGCAGAACACCAGGTGGACTTTCTGGTTTGGCACAGTTGAATGATTGACCTGGGAGACCAGACTGATGGCGAAGAAAATTGAGACAGAAAGGACACAGCTGAAAGGGCTCCTGAAAGAATTCAACCCCGCACATGTTTTCAAAGAATCCCAAGAAGAGTCTTTGAAGAAGTCACGAGACAATATTTGTAAACTGAAGCGTGTTTGGTCAAGGAGTTGGGGTGCAATAAAATCTAATTCCTGTCGGGGAGCGCTCGGGATCAGTTCAGCAGAGAATGCAGAAATCGAGAGAGGCCGACCCGGGGCTCCCGGGCGGCGGCCCCCGAGGCAGGGTTCCTCTTCCCACGCCGCAGAAGGGCAGAAGCAGGACAAGGGGAGTAGCCAGGGGACGCCTGGCGGAGGTACGATCCAGGCCCGGGAGGGTCCAGAGCGCCCCGGCGGGTCGGCAATGAATCTCCTGTTCCTCCGCCTGCGGGCCCTGGGACACGGGTACCGTCAGGATCCTGCCAGAGAGGTTCCTCCGGGCCTCGCCACACAGCAGCCGCCCGCCCGCCCGCTCGCGCGCGCTTGCGTCCTCGGCCAGCCCCTGGGGCCACTGCTTACTTTTGGTTGCAGAGATAAGGTTCTTCCCGTCCTTGATGAGCTCTTTGATGAACTTGTTGGTCCGCTCGAGCTCCGCTTCGTGGGCGCGGATCCTCTCCCTGAACCAGGGGCTGTCGAGGTAGCAGTCGCTGAACTCCAGGGGCTGCAGCCCCATGACGGCAGGGCTGGCGCGCGGCGAACGGAGTCGCTGGACCTCCGAGCGGCGCGCCGCGCTCCCGCGCCAGCCGGGCTCCGCGGCCAGGTGCTGGGCCGAGCGGGCTGGGAGCTCCCGCGAACCTAAGAGCCTCGGGCGCGCGGCGCACCAGGCGCAGACATGTCCTGCGGAGCCCAAGCTCGGCAGCCGGCAACCAGCTAACCCGCGAGAAGCTCAGCGCGCCGCTCCCGACAGCCCCGGCCCAACCTCCCGCGGCCGCAGCCCC